>JADBJO010006212.1:117500-135000 GCA_016801955.1 Conus betulinus
ATTATTTCTTTTTAAATTTGCAACAAAATGTTGAAAATATTCAAATTAATTTTTTTTAAAGACTTTTTCAGTTTTAATAGAATATGCAATAAATATGTGTCAAATGAACATTCTCTAACCTTTGCAGTTCAATGGAAATGCTTTTGTCAAATGATATGAACTCAACAAGACCTTCACGCTTGATGTTTCAGCTAAATCTGGCAAATGTCGACATCAATTTTTTTTTTCCATTTTTTTTAACGACTGGTGGTATAAAATGGAGAGTGTATACCCACTTCTGAAGTTTAGAAAAAAAAAAAAAGTCTTGCTTTGAACCATTGAACTTGCAAAAAGAAAAATGTTTCTGGCAATGATCATGTCGAATGAAGAACATGTGCACTTTTGAAATTGAACACCCAGTAGAAAGAGAGTCTGGGGAGAGTTGACAGCAGAAGGTCTTCAGAGCAGAACCCTTTCTCTCCCCCCCCCCCCCCCCCCCCCCCCCCCCCCCCACCCCCCCCCCCCCCCCCCCCGCCCCACCTCTAAAGAGTTCTGTATTTTTAAAAAAAAACTTACACCAAACTGCCTTACACAGTTAGACTGTGATGTGTTGACATTTTCAAAGAAAATATTCTTAGATGACATTGGGTGTTAGCGATGAAAGAAAAATAGTGTTTTTGAACGTGTTGCCGCAGTTTTCATCTATGGGATTTTTTTTTGGCATCTAAAAGATACTTCGCCATTTTTTCACGCACTTGATGTTTGTTGTAGAAAGTGGGGCTTTACATTTCCCTTTGGCCTTGGTTTTCTGCCTATGCTTTTCATAAGTTAGGTTTATAAGCTTGTCTTCATTTTTCGTTGAATACGATCGCAAGTTTTTAATTCTTTACAGCACTGCACAAGTCTTTTTTCTTTCTAGACAAAACGTTACATTTTTTTTTTTCGCTTCTCATTACCATTAGAAGAATTTCGGTAAGAAAAATTTTGGATACTGTGAACTGTACATCTTGGTTATTTAGTCATTTAGCTATTGCCTTGTTGTGAATGGTACGGCACATGTTTGAGTCGTTTTCTAATTATGTGCTTAAAATGTTTATGATCTTTCAATAAAGCAGCGCGGAAAACTGTTTTATGTTGTCATTCCAGCCTAATGAAAAAGCGAATTTGTGGTAATGAGCGAGTGTCTGTTTTATAACGCTTTATTGCTGAGCTGTCGTTCTTCGTTCTTAAATGATGACAACAGCATTATTCTGTCAAACCGACGGAAGCAGGTATCAAGATGACAGGGTTACATGGTTTCATAGGATGAACAGTGCGTCTGGTACTTTCATTAACCTCTATCGGCCCTGTCAATGAAGATGTAAATCGACAGGCTGAAGATGCAATTCGACATGCTGAAGATGCAATTTCGGCAAGCTGAAGATGCAATTCGACACGCCGAAGATGCAATTCGGCAAGCTGAAGATGCAATTCGACATGCTGAAGATGCAATTCGACAAGCTGAAAGATGCAATTCGGCAAGCTGAAGATGCAATTCGGCAAGCTGAAGATGCAATTCGGCAAGCTGAAGATGCAATTCGGCAAGCTGAAGATGCAATTCGACATGCTGAAGATGCAATTCGACATGCTGAAGATGCAATTCGACAAGCTGAAGATGCAATTCGGCAAGCTGAAGATGCAATGCAACATGCTGAAGATGCAATTCGGCAAGCTGAAGATGCAATGCGGCAAGCTGAAGATGCAATGCGACAAGCTGAAGATGCAATTCGGCAAGCTGAAGATGCAGTTCGACAGGCCACTGGCCATGCCCATCCTTTTGAGTGGACTCATGGCGCAGACCAATGAAATTATGGACTGACAACTTAAAGGTGTCAACGGATATAACGCAGCTTGTACTGACAGCCTAGACTGGCAGCCATTGCCACACGCACTCGACTCAGAGTACCACCAATGATCATGACGATAATGACGATAGGACACTAGCAGATTGCTGATGAAAAGTAAAATGGTGAAATTGTTTAGATGTCAATCAGGTGGTTAATAAAATCTGAAACAATGGACAGGGTGCTAGTTTTTTTAAATTCGTTCACGTCGCTAGTAAAAAAATAATTCAGTATATCATATATCTATTTGTTTTTAGAGTTTTATCAGACTACTACAAACAGCTCAACCAGTATCATAAACTTTAAGTAGGAATTCACCTAGGCTGTTACTCAAACCCTCACAGTATGTTGTGCATTTGAAATAGGAATTGGGGGTAAGGTTGCACTTTAAAAAAAAGTCGAAGCTGTACATTATGTTGCAGAATTTGAAATTCTGTCAAGTTTCTACACGAATCTGAACCAGTGTATTGTGTACGTAAAGAAGGAACTCAGTAACTCAGTCAGGCTGCTACTGAAAGCTGAAACAGTGCATTGCGTAACTGAACAAGAAAATCAGTCTCGCAGCTAATACAATGGACAGAATTATGGCAAACTTAAAGAACAACCACTTCGGGTATGCCACCTAAACTGAAACTAAGCATTGTGTACAATACAAACTATCTTTGAGGATGCTCAGAAGATTTGAAAATAGAAAAAAGCAGAACAAAAATCTTCAGCGTTTCGGTCATAGACCGCCTTCAGGACTTGTGACATAAACGAAAGACAAATAAATACATATAGGCAATGACATATGGAAACACATACGTTAACGGACAAATACGTGTTTAAAGGTGTTTGTGTGTGTGTGTGCGTGCGCGCGCGCGCCTGCATGCATGCGTATCTGCGCACACGCGTATGTTTGTGTGTGGGCGCGCGCACGAATTTGTGTGTGTGTGTGTGTGTGTGTGTGTGTGTGTGTGTGTGTGTGTGTGTGTGTAATGGGGAAAAGAAAAAGAGAGGCAGATATACGGAAAAGCAAACAGAGATAGAGAAAGAGAAAAATAACAGGAGAGATGGTAGAGGAGTCTTTTGCTTGTACTGCTTACTTCCAGACATTCTGTAAGATGACTTCTTAAAACTTAAATGATGTGCTGTGTACTTGAAGTCTGAATTTTGTCAAGCTGCTTTTCAACACTAAAATAATGTATTGCATACTTGAAGTAAGATTCTGTCAGACTACTTATGAAAATAAAACAATGTGTTGTAGACTTGAAATAGAATTCTGCCAGACTACTTACAAAAAATGAGACAGTGTTTTTGTATAAATTGAAGTAGGAATTCCGTCAGACTTCTTCAAAGAATGGAAACAATGTGCTGTCTGCTTGAGGAAGAAAATGTTTTCAGACTGCTTCAAAAATCTGAAATATTGTGGAGCACACTCCATTAGGCATCCAAAACTGAAACATTGTATAAACCGAGGTTCCGTTTGTGAACGCATGCACAAAATCTTGTACACACGTAAAATCCCATCACCATCCTTTGGAAGTGGAGGCCAGTTTGGACGAAAGTACGGATGACACGTACACACATAGCACGCACCGAAAGAATGAAAACAAGAACAAAAAAAAGACTGATAAACTACCGCAGGAAACGACTAAACGTACGCCAGCAGGCAGCTTTTCAGTCGGCTCTACCCAGGTAGGCAGCCCGTTGCGTAAACGACAGTGTGGGTTATAAAGCGCGTAAATCTTGGTCTCAGATCGAGGATAGGGGCTATATAGGTACTTTAAGTCATAAATCTGATAACACATGTGGAAGGATTAAAAGACAATACATCTTGTCTACAGGCGCTGTATAAAATAATACAAGTCATGAGTCTGATAACACTTGTGGAAGGATTTACAGACAGTACATCTGGTCTACACTCAGTGTATGGAATCCAACCCCATTTCCTTTCTGCCACAGCCCTGCAACATCACTCCAGACTGAGAGGCAGTGACAATCAGCAGCTGGACAGACACAGGTCTTGATAACACGGGGGGGGGGGGGGGGGGTCGGGGGGAGGGAGGGGGAGGCTGGATTGTGCAGCAGGGATAAGTAGGAGGAAGGGGAGGGAGGGGGGGGAGGGGGCGGAAGGAGAAAGAGGAGGACCCACCGCCATGTCCGGCGACACGTGTGAACCACGTTCGTTGTCCAGTCAGCAGGTCCGGTGGCAAGGAGAGCGAGAGGTGGACAGTTTGAACAGACAGATAGGGGGGTCACTCGAGAAGGCCGATAGGGGTCTCTTTAAGGCACATTCCTCTGGTGGACCCGTATTGGAGTCCTTCTCACCCCCACCCCCCATCCCCCACCACCCTATCCACCACCCCCTCTCCAAACTCCCTCCCCCGTTGTCCCACCACATGACAGGACAGGGCACGTGCTTGTCTGACCATGGGTGGAAAGGGGGGTCCAGAACCACGTCTTAAAGAAAAAGAAAGCGAGCGAACAAACGAATAAACAAACAAACAAACACAAACCAATGAACACAGAGTTATTGCAGAGCAAAGGATCGACTATAAAGCAGAGTTTGTATGTGTTCGGACACACACACACACACACACACACACACACACACACACACACACACACACACACACACACACTCACACGCCCGCATGCACGCACGTACACACGTATACGTATGCATGCAGGAACGCACACACACGTACGCACGCACGTATGCACGCACTCACACACACGCAAGCACACACGCACGCACGCACACATACACATACACAAACGCAGCACATATGCACGCATGCACGCAAGCATGCATGCGCGCATGCACGCAAACACACAATTATGCACGCATGCACACACACACGCACGCAAGCACACACGCGCAGGCACACGCACGCACGTGTGAGCGCACACACACATACACACACACACGCGCGCGCGCGCGCGCACACACACACATACACACACACACACACACACACACACACACACACACACACACACACACACACACACACACACACACACACACACACACACACGTACACATACAACAAAACACGTGCACTCACACACACACACATGCACGCACGCACGCACACACACACACATATGCATGCACACACACACACACACATACGCTCGCACACACGTGCACACGCACGCACACACTCATGCGCGCGCGCACATACACACATACACTCACTCACGCACGTGCGCGCGCACACACGCACATACGCAAGCGCATATACCCGCACTTATGCACGCACACACAGACAGACACATACACATGGATGCAGGAACACATGCGCACACGCACACACACACACTCCCACACATATGCACACATACACATACACACAAGTCACAAACACACACACACACACACACACACACACACACACACACACACACACACACACGCACGCACACGCGCATGCGTGCACACACACATACACGCACACACACACACACACACACACACACACACACACACACACACACACACACACACACACACACACACACACACACACACACACACACACACACACACACACACACACACACACACACACACACACACACGTCGCTGTCTTCGCCTTGTGCGTTTTCGGTTGTTGCTAATTTC
The DNA here is from genome assembly GCA_016801955.1 of Conus betulinus. Lineage (NCBI taxonomy): Eukaryota > Metazoa > Mollusca > Gastropoda > Neogastropoda > Conidae > Conus > Conus betulinus. Next base: position 122,976 of record JADBJO010006212.1, read on the forward strand.
TTCGTCACACACCCCACTCTCTCTCTCTCTCTCTCTCTCTCTCTCTCTCTCTCTCTCTCTCTCTCTCTCTCTCCTGGACCACCTTCCTCCCAGTGCAACGTCCCAAGCCACCAGTCCCCCACCCCCACCCCCCACCCCCACCCCTACACTTTACCTCCCCTATCACTCCACCCACCCTTCCTCGTTGCCACTGTCGCCCTCCTCTGTCCTATCTTCTCATGTAAACCGATATCCCCTCCCCCCCCCCCCCCCCCCCTCTCTCTCTCTCTCTCTCTCTCTCTCTCTCTCTCTCTCTCTCCTCTCTCTCTCTTGTCTCCCTCTCTCTCTCTCTCTTTTGCTCCCCTCTCCATTGTTTTTGTTTGACTGGGGTAGGGGTAGGGTGTTTGGGATAGAATGGGGGGGGGGGGGGGGGGGAAGGGGGATTAGGATGGATTAGAGAGCCCTGCTGGAGCCTTTGTCAACACGCAAACTTCGTGCTATATCCCCCTCTCTCCACCCACCCCTCCCCTGCTTTCCCACTCCCCCATCAGAAGAAAACTACCAAAACTTGATCAATCACGCAGCCCAGTATATATTTTCTTCTTCAGCAGCTTTCAGAGAATTATTATGTCGCTAAAACGAAGGAGACAAACAAATTATGAAACAAAGCACAACACATTTTGACCTACAGGTAATATATTTGCTTATCTCTGTGAGACTGCATCGTTATATTACAATGCCATCCCTGGGAGGGAAGGTGGGTGATGGAGGGAGAAGGTTCCCCTATCGGCGTATATCACGTGCTGATGTGGATTTGTTTCCAGTGCTCTCAATGCATGCAAGCGTAAGACCTCGCTGTATCGTTTCGTCTGAAAGACTCCAACCCTGACCACTGTTTCAGTCACCGTGGAGAGAGGGAGATGAAAAAACCTACCCTGTAAAAGACTGGGATTCTCTCATTTGCTTTCCAAGGGAGGTCATAGACGAGGTGCAACAGGTGTAAAAAAAAATCTCAGAGATGTATTGGTCATCAATGGTGAAAAAGCTGACAAACTTCGACCGGAATCGCATTTTTAAGCTCGACATAATTGTTCATACGTGAAAAAGCAGTTTGTCTAGTTTCTTTCCTCTCCCATCCCATCCCTTCCGTCTCCTCTCCCCCCCCCCCCCCCCCCCCCCCCCCCCCCCCCCCCACCTGTTCGATCTTCTCCTCCTCCACCCCTTTTTTTCCCCACGCCCCTCCATTTCTATGTACCCCCACTTGTTATCACAGGTCTTCGAATGGCAAAATCGTTTTTCTTCGTCAGACTGTCGCATAAGATTTGAAATGTCAAACATAGAACTGGCTCACTTTTGGTCTGTCTAGTATACCAGTGAGTCACTTTGCCAAACTGGGAGACAACCAGATGAAAACTGTAGATTTATATAAGGAACAAGAACATAGACAGACAGACAGACAGACAGACCGATGTAGTGTGCTTTACATATTGGCTTAAAACAAAGCAGAGATGAATAACAAAAGGTTTAAAGCCTGGTCTTTGATTAGGCCTCTTTGCATTCAAAAACAAACAAAAAAACCAAACCAAACAAACAGAAAACAAAAAAAACCAACACAAAACAAAACAAACCAACCAACGAACCAACCGACCAAAAAAAAAAAAAAAAAAAAACACGCGCTTGAAATAGTAACGTCTTCTGATTGGTGCAGGGGATGATCGGGGGTGTGATCCCCGAGAAAAAACTCGGAATGGAGGGTTCAATGGAAGTACCTCGAGTTGCTGATGGGTGGGCACATGTACACCTCTACCCAACAGCATCCTCGAAATAATCTCCATTAAACTGCAACTTCCAGGTAAGTCTCATTTAAATTTCAAATTATCCCTCGTTTGCTGATTGGTCAGACGTATGCATGAGGAGATTTTAGCGCTGGGGATCACACGTTATTCTTTAACACGTCAGGCTCTGAAAAGCAATCAGCCCAATATGTGAGTTACTTCCCTTTGTCTACAAATGTGTGTCCAACACAGACTGGGAAAAACTCTTTAGTCTTCATAGAACCACCATTTCCATCTTCATTCTGTTTAATGATCCGGTGGTAGAATCTTGAAAAAAAAAAATACATTACAGATGTATGTCTGTATTACTGCAGTGAAGAGAGCTATCATCAGAAAATACATCACAGATGTATTTTGTATTACTGCAATGAAGACAACTATCATCAGAAAATACATCACAGATGTATGTCTGTATTGCTGCAGTGAAGAGAACTGCCGTCAGAAAATGCATCACAGATGTATGTCTGTAGTACTGCAGTGACTGGAATTGCCATCAGAAAAAAAAGTTTACAGATGTACATCTGTACTACAGCCCGAGGAAGACTATATAAGGAATAATAAGAGAAGAAGAAGAAAGAAGAAGAAGATGATGATGATGATGATGATGATGATGATGATGATGATGAAAGAAAGAGGAGAACAAGAAGAGGAACAAGAACAAGAAGAGAGGAGGACGACGACGACGTCGACGAGACGACGACGATGATGACGATAAAGAAGAAGAAATAGAGAGGAGGAGGACGACGACGACGACGATGACAACGATGACGACGGCGAAAAAGAAGTACAGTAGGAGGAGGAGGAGGACCAGGACCGACCACCACCACCACCACCACGACGACCACCACGACGACGACGACGACGACGACGACGAAGAGAGAAGAGAAGAGGAGGAGGAGGAGGAGAGGAGGAGGGACAGCAGCAGCAGCAACAACAACACCAACAACAATTATAACAACAACAACAATTACAACAACAACAACAACAACAATTACAACAACAATTACAACAACAACAACAACAATTACAACAACAACATGTGGACGAGACCCACCAGACGAAGGCCACAGCGATGATGTGACGCAGACAGCCCTGACATCCATGCAGAATGGCACACAGCACCTGATGGTGTCCACACAGTCGGTCAAACGTGTCTTCAACATCCTGCAGCTCACATTCCTCATTCTCGTTTCCTGTTGAGATCCCTTGGCCACGAGCTTGATGACGATCTGATGATTGGTTTTTTATGCTGGAAGCGCCTTTGACCTCCCTGAAGCAGCTTATGTTTGATGTTTTCCTCAGGTTAGTCCTTGGCAGGGCCTTTGACTTCCCTGAAGCAGCTTAGATGATTTCCTCAGGACAGTCATTGACAGGGCCTTTGATCTCCCTGAAGCAGCGTATGTGTGATGTTTTCCTCAGGTTAGTCCTTGACAGTGTCCCCACGAATGGGTCCATCTTATGCTTGCCTGTTCATGGGCTACGTTGAATCCCGGATCTTCTCCCAATTTCCTGGACACTTACCAGAAGTCTTTAGAAGATTCATCGAGGATTGCTTTGGCATATTCTCGCTCCCTAAGCAAGAACTTCTTGACTTCATTCAGTTTGCGAACAACTTCCATCCATCCCTCAAGTTTACACATGAAATTTCTGACTCGTCCCTTGCTTTCTCGACATACTTGTCAACATCCAGAAAGACTCGCGATCCTACCATACTACAGTACATTATAAACCAACAGACTCTCATTCGTACCTTCTCTTCTCATCCAGCCACCCCACCTGCATCGAAAGACAGCATCCCTTTTTCCCAGTTCCTGAGGCTGCGCAGACTCTGTAGCTCAGACAGAACTTTTGTAAAAGAGGCAACAACCATGGCTACTTTTTTCACTGCCAGAGTTACCCTTTAGCCTTGATACAATCAGCCCTGGAACGAGCCAAGTCAATTCCAAGATGCCAAGCTCTCACAAGCAAAGAAGCGGATGCTGCAGAGACGGGACCGATGCATACTGACTTTGACCTATCACCCACACAACATACCCGTGAAGAACATTCTATGTCGCAACTTCTCGATCCTTAGGAACGATCCAACACTGAAAGATACATTCAACCAACCACTACTTGTGGCTTTCAAGAGGGACAAAAGCCTTGGTGACCATCTTGTGCATGCTGGCTTCCACTCTACGCACCTCTCTGCTCAAGCTGGCAATTTCCCTTGCAAGAAACCTAAATGTAAAACCTGTACTTTTATTAACCCTGCAACAACTATTCAAGGCCCATCAGATCATAAGTTTCAGGTGAAATCCCATTTCACATGCCAAACTCAAAATGCTGTCTATGTCCTGACCTGTACCTTGTGTGCCATGATGTATGTAGGAGAAACATACAGATCACTCAATGATCGCTTCAAAGAACACAGGGACAACATCCTGACAGGAAAAGATGAACCAGTGGCAAACCACTTTACTTCTGAACACCATAACCTGTCGCATATCAGAGTGGCAGCGCTTTGGCGCAATGGACAAAAAGGGCCAATACCGCAAATTCATGTAAAGCCAGCTAATACAACGCCTTGGCACTTTGAGTCCTTACGGACTCAATGTCAGGGAATAACTTGTCTATCTCAAGCTGCAACCCCCCCCCCCCCCTTTCCCCTCTCCTGCTTCCCCCCCTCCCCCCCCCCCCCCCCCCCCCCCATGTTCTATGCCATGTTCTATTCCATGTTTTCCTTACTTACCACCACCCCCTCCCCTTTCTCTGTAAACCACCACCCAGACGGTCCTCTCCCTCCCACCTTTCCCCCCCCCTCTTTGCCCCACCCCTTTTTGTTGACCATATTAAACAGTTCACCCCCCCCCCCCCCACCTACCTTTTTTTGGCTGAACTGTGGTCACAAGAAACCTGCCAGCTTCTCCTACAACCTCAACACTTCACTTCATGACCAAGTGCTTACAGCACGAAACGTTGAAGCGTTCTCTGAAAGGTACCTTTTTTCTTTACCTTTACATTTTCAAGTTATATGGAAAAGGTACAGCAGTCAACATTTCTTCTACTTTGTATTATGCACAAACGTTTTTGCATATGTGTATTTCTTGTTTCTTCCACTTGTTTCCTGCACTGCTTCCCTTTTTGGTCATGCCAGTGCAGAGTTGTCTCTTTACTTGTATTGTAAAACTATCTGGTTTCTTTTATTTTTTCCCTTGTATCTATACTTCTAAATTATCACCGCAAGTGAGAAAGAATTTACATTCAAACTGCTCACACTATGACTGACCTTGTTTCCTTCATCTGTTTCTAATGAGAGAGAACCCGCACCAATCCACAGTCCTGGTTTGCTTTTTGTTTGACATTTTCCTCAGTACTGTCACATAGATGACTGTTGGAATCAGTGCACACAGAGCCAGGATAGGTGTATTTCACACAACTGCTCAGACTCTGGTCCGGAAACTTTCCTTTCTTAATAAATCCAACTGCAGAATAATTTTCATACTGCTGACAGCACGCTGTCTACATGACATTCATCTTGCTCTGCTGGTTCAATTTTCTGAATACATCTTAGTGCAGGAACAGTTTGTCGGGAATCGAAATGTACCAACGTCTTACCATGTTCGCGGAGATACGCACTTACTTTGTAATGACATCTTCACGTACACTGTCTTCGTTATCCTTCTTTATATCATACTTTCTGGTGATATTTGAACTAAATCTAGGGCCACAAATCAGAAAGGAACTGTGCGTTATACATGCTAATATCAACAGCTTGAAAAATAAACTTGCTTTACTGTCCGCCAAATGCAATGATTTTGATATCATAACACTGTCAGAAACCTGGCTACAAGAAACGGATTTAAGCAATACCATAGAAACTCCCTCATTTCCATCCTCCCGTCAGACCTGATAGACCAAACGATCCGCATGGTGGAGTGGCCATCTACATTAAAAATTGTCTGTACTGTAATCCACGCCCAGATCTTCAAGTCAACGGTCTAGAATCGGTCTGGGTGGAAACCAAAGTAAACCAAACCAGTCTATTAATTGGATCATTTTATCGTCCGCCGAACTCCCCTGTTAGTTACTGGGAGCTGATAAGTGAAAACATCAGAAAAGTAAATAACACAATGTTAAAGTTTATCATTTTGGGTGACTTTAACACAGACTTCTTGAGGAACTCTCACATCACCTTCTAGACATCATTAATCAGTACAGTTTGTACCAAATAGTAAGTGAGCCAACGCGTATAACGGACATTACAAGCACATGTTTTTTAGATTTAATTATTACACAGACTCCTCAACTTATCAAGTCGACGGAAGTCTTACCTGCAGCGTATAGCGACCATAGTATTCCCTGTGCTATCCTGGAAAACACCGTAAAAATAAACTGCTCCTTCAAAAGAACAATATTCAATTATCGTAAACTAGATAGAAAAAAGTTCTGTACATTGTTGAATGAAGTAGACTGAGATACCATACTAACTAAACAAACGGTAGATGAGAGTGCCAGTCTTTTTTTTCTGAAACCCTTTTGGCCATAGCTAAACAATGCATGCCTGTTAAAACTGTAACCGTCCGCCCGCAGGACGTGCCCTGATGACTGATGAGATTCGACTTTTGATCGACACGCGCAAAACAATTCACTGAATTGCCAAACAAAACAATCTTTCCGAAGACTGGGAAAAATTTCGTCGGTTTCGAAATTATGTTACATCAAAAGAAAGAGATAGGCAAACAGAATATTATAACCAGCTAGACAAAAAAGCTTCAGACTCGTCAAGTTTTGGGAAGTAAAGACTGGTGGAAACTGGTTAAGTCCTTCTTCTCAATAAGAAAGGAATCGAAGCTCAGGAAGTTCCACCTATCGAGTCACAGGGCATGGTGTATTACTCAAACAAAGACAAAGCAAATATTTTCAATTCTTATTTTGTTCAACAGTCAACATTAGGAAACGATAACGATAGGCTGCCAAATGTTACATTTCCCACAAGATGAGATTATACTTTCACAAATTGAAGTCGCTGACACATTAAAAAAAAACCTGGACAAAACTAAGGCATCTGGTCCAGATTTCATTCACAACATTTTGTTAACAACTTCAGCTCATGTTACATGTCTTCCGTTTACTACACTGTTTAACAGAAGTCTTCTTGAGAGTAGATTTCCATCATTATGGAAGACTGCGCATGTGACCCCCTATATAAAAAAGGACCAAAAGAACTTTGTAGTAATTATAGGCCAATCTCCTTACTAAGCTGTGTTGGGAAAGTTCTAGAGAAATGTATACATCGACACACATCTATTTCTTTCTAACATCAAATGCCATTCTTACTCCTCTACAATCTGGATTCATCCCAGGTGATTCTACACTTAATCAGTTACTGTCCACCGATAACGAACTCTGCACTTCTTTTGATTCTGAAGTTACCACACAAATTGTATACCTGGACATTTCAAAAGCGTTCGATCGTGTATGGCACAGAGGTCTCTTATTGAAGCTAAACGCGGTCGGAACAAGAGGGAAACTGCTAGACTTTCCGAGAGAGTACCTCTCCAACCGTTCCCAGGCAGTGGTTATAAAAGGTGAAAACTCCGACCTCCAGAGGCTTCATGCAGGAGTGCCACAGGGATCCGTCCTAGATTCCTTATTGTTTTTAGTCTTTATTAATGATATAGTACATGATATCGCTTCTGTAATTAAGCTAATCGCCGATGATACTAGTTTAGCACTTTCTCTGTCTAACCCTGTAATCCGCGCTGATATCTTAAACTCTGACCTGGAAAAGATTTCTGAATGGGCAAAGCGCTGGAAGGTAAATTCAATGAGAACAAGACAGAACTGGTAAATATTATTCGAGATCGCGAACAAATTTACCCACTGACATTCGATAACACGCCTTTGCAGCCAGTTAATGCACACAATCATCTTGGTCTGATATTCAAAATAACTGTAAATAAGACGAAGATATCAGATGTACAGTAAAGAAGGTTAACATGTTGATTAGTTGCCTACGAAACTACAAATATAAGATATCGAGAAAAGCAGTAGAAACCATGTTTACATCATTTGTCTTGCCGCACTTTGACTACGCTGATGTTGTCTGGGACAACTGCAGTGAAACACAAGCAAACATGCTAGAAATATTCATTTAGAAGCAATTCGCATCATTATAGGAGGTGTCAAAGGCACAAGTCTCAAAAAGTTGTATGAAGAATCCGGACTCTGCTCTTTAAAAGAAAGGAGAAGAAGACACAAACTAATAAAGTTTTATCAAATGGTCAACGGTTTGTGTCCAGAACACTTATGTAGCATAGTACCAGATCTGGTATCAACAAGAAATCCCTACTCACGGCGAAGACCTCTCGACAGACAAGTGCCTCTATGTAAAACTGAAGTATACAAAAATTCATTTATTCCAACTGCAACTAAATGTGGAACGACCTCCCTGACAACATAAATCCACAAAATCGCTTGGAGAATTTTAAACGTTTTATTTCACGGTTCGACTCAGTTGTTCCCTATTATTTCTGTTATGGAAAGAGAAATGAACAGATTCAAAATTGCAGACTCCGCCTAGGAATGAGTTATCTAAATCGAGACCTTGTTAGCCGTTATGTTAAAGCAGATCCAGTTTTCAATGTGGCACCGGTTCAGAAACAGCCGAAACACTTTCTATTATATTGTCCAAAATACACTAACACCAGAAAAGACACGATTTTCACCCATGCACCCAGTCTACTCGAAGTTGGCATTTTTCTTCGTGGCAAGCAGTCCCTCCGACGTGAGGATAACGAAGCTATATTCAAAGCTGTTCATCGTTTTATCAAACAATCAAACGTTTTTCAAAAACATGTTGTAAAACTTCACATGCGGTAATGATACATATGTTATGAAAATGAAATCTTAGAGCAGAATAATCTCTCTCTCTCTCTCTCTCTCTCTCTCTCTCTCTCTCTCTCTCTAAAACGCTTCATAAAAACGTTAATGATGTGTGAGTGGTTTGACTATCATGAATTTTATAGTCTTTAGTGTTTACTTTGCTTACTACTATCTTTTCTTATTTTCCCTCAATTTTGTACATGTTTGCATTTATGTGTATGTGTAAAGTATGTTTATGTACATGTATAGATTTACATTTTGTGTACGTGTGGGTATTTTTTTTGTTTGTTTTTTTTTGGGGGGGGGTTGTTGTGGTTTTTTTTTTTTTTTGCGTCTTTTGTTTAGCATAGTAACTTAAAAAGTATCCTGTCGTTTCCTTGTTTACGTGTGTAATTATAAACATTTGAACACACTATAAGCATTAGCTTGTTGATGTTCAAAATTTCCACATTTTTGTAAAGCTACGTGATTGTAAAGTGTAAAATAGATGTGTTTAAACCAGACCAAACCACTCTTCACTGACGTCCTCTTGAAAAACACTGTCGCATAGCGCCCTATGTTTGCCACTATCACTATGACGTTAAAAGCAAAAACACATTGTCTGAGCAACATTCTCCTGTGACATGCTGCACACACCTTTTTGTTTCTGTTTCATCATCTCGTGCCGTTGGTTCACAGATCTGGTGTCCTGGTTTCGTGAATTCACTTGTCGCCCCGTTCCGCTCCAGTCTGCCTGTCTGGTGTAGACTGATAGGGAACACTTTCAGAAGTTCGTTGGATTCATTTCTTTCACCTTGCATCATTGCTGGAAGTTCCACACCCATCTTCTGCCCACTATCCAGAGTTCGGTTGCTGTTAGGTACGTCATTCCACACCCATCTTCTACCCACCATCCAGAGTTCGGTTGCTGTTAGGTACGTCATTCCACACCCATCTTCTACCCACCATCCAGAGTTTGGTTGCTGTTAGGTACGTCCCTAAATTCCTGACAATGGACCACATTTCTTGCTGTTTCTTTCCTGATTCTCAGCGTCACACAGACTTTGCTGAACAGATCTGTGAGTGTCATCAGAACTGAGAGCACCCCTCACTGTAGAGCTGTCTGACAGTGTCAGTGTCTCCTGAGCCAATGGGTTTCCAAAGTCTCCATGTTGACAAACATCTTTCTCCAGGATGTTGCTACAACTGGAACAAATCATGTCTGTTCTGGACTTTGTGCTCACGTGGTTACACTCCTCTGGAACTGGAAATCCGAACAATCCTATGCATCTTAAAAATAGGTCCCCATTTCAAGGGAACTAAGTCTCGCTTTTCAGTGTGCCTAAACTTGTCTGATGGGTTTGTCTGATGTTGGTAATCGTTAAACCAAGATGATGACAAGGTATTGGTTTCCATCGTTACAAGTTCCATTAACAGTCTGTCACACTGAAAACTGAGAACATTAAATTTGCTCAACTGAAGGAAAATGTGTTGAAAGGTTTGGTAGTCACAAACAGATCTGTATTATTCATACGGTTCCCAAAGACGCTCTTGTTTCTAGTTCGTTCAAAAAGAAGCTTCAAGTTCACCGTGAGATCGCCAATCCAAATAAGCAGCCCCTGTCTGCTCTGAGGGAAGCTCGTGCACTGACAGAACTGACTCAGACACACACGCTGGTTTCTATTGACTATGTGGGATGTTTGGGGGCTGGGTTTTGTGTGTGGGCGGGAGGGGGTGAAGGGTGGTGAATTGGGGGGGGGGGGGGGGGGGGGGGGGAATCTAGTGGGATAGGGGAGAGCAAGCGGGTTCCTTTCTGTATCAAAGCACTGGCTTTCACAGCGACAGACTGACGTCACGCATTTATTCGGCAATGGTGCAGGATGTTTACAATGCTGCAATTATCATTATACACGGTCGGTGGTTTCCTTTGATGTGATCTGGCGTGTTAAGTGTCAGTCAGTAATGGTCCCCCAGTGACAGAGGTCCTCAGTGACCAATGCTGATCTGCTTCTGCTGTCACTGTTGACATCTAGCCAGGTAAATAGACCGCAATTAAATGATTATGATGACAGACGGACAGACAGACAGACTGACAGACAGACAGAGACAGAGAGAAGTGGGGCATTCCGGATGAAGGATAGACAGGGGAGAGAAGTCAGAAAGGCATGATGGAGGGGGCTGGGGGGTAGATGGCGCAGGTGAATATGCATGGCGAAGGGAATGAAGACAAACCAGAAAAACAGAAAAGCAGGAATGTGTATAATTCTTAGGAAATGGGACTTCAAATAATTCCCTTCCATGGGTTTATTAACAGCTCATCTGTGCAGCTTACTGAATCATGTCTTTTTAACTGAAATACACCTTTTCAAGTTTATTATGCTGTTAATAAGCCTTTGGAATGTGTGTAACCCCTGTATTTAGTTTGCAATAAGTGTGTCTATTCTGTGTTCAAATTTCACACAAGCGGGGATAAACCAAATAACCAGCCAGTATATCTCTGAGTTAGACTTTTGTACTGGCAGCACACACACACACACACACACACACACACACACACACACACACACACACACGACTGCAGGTGAAAGGAACCACCATGTCACTGAGTCTCATATACCAGAACATGATGTGAAAAACGTTACAAATACAATGACTGTCCGTTGGGCGTGTGTTTACGTCCAAAAACTAAATCCTTGACTTTCTGCTTTTTGCAGAACGCCACGTTGATGTCTGTAACAGCTTAGAGACACATAGTTTGAACTCTGGTCGGCATACACGTGTTCAAACAAGACTCAGCATATTGCAAAAAAAGGAGGTAGTGTGATCTGCAACATACACATATCTCCATCATGATGAGATCCTGTTCAGAGGACAGGGAAATACAGGGTACTGCAGTATCCTGAGGCGGTTAGTACTTTCCATTAAAATCTAATGTCTCGAAATTTACAGTGTCTGCCGTCTTCTTCGTTAAAGATGCTCTGGTTTTTCTGTGTATGTCTTTCTTACCAAAAACCTACACAATTTGCTAAGACCAAATATTCAGAAGTGTTGTAGAAGTATCCTACCACAATTTCAGCTGGAGTGAGCTCACAATGAACATGCTTTACAGAATTAGACAGTCTTCTTACTGTATTTGAAAGAGTTAAGAATATATTTGTGTTTGAATCTTATTTTTTTAATCAGAAATAAGAAGTCAGAACGATGATGATGCATTTACAGAAAGCTTGTACACTGAAACTGAACTTTTCCTTAGGTCGTTTTCTCACTTACATATTCGAAAATATCCTTGTAACTGTACTTATGATATGATGTCTAGCTCTGTGTTTTTACCTGATGGATGACTTGTTATTAAGCGTTGAATTATC
>JADBJO010006213.1:0-5000 GCA_016801955.1 Conus betulinus
ATATCAATAAATGCTGCTATTTTGTTTGTACTATGAATGATTCTGTTTGCTGCTGATAATCCTACTCCTGTTTGCTACTACTGATGATGTAACATCTCTTTCTATTCATTAATGATGGTACTTCTCTGGTTTGATGCTACTGACTGATTGGTAATGTCACTTTGCGTGTTACGACTGATGGGACGCTTCTGTTACTACTGGTAATGCTTTTTCTGTTTGTTACTTCCGGTGATGATGTTACTTCTGTACTGTATCTTTCTAATGACCTGTATGTTACTAATGACAATGCTAGGTCTGTTTGTTCCTACCAATGACGCTGCTTCTGTGTGTTACTACTTATGACGCTACTTCTGTGTGTTACTACTTATAACGCTGCTTCTGTGTGTTACTACTTGTATGACGCTACTCTGAATGTCCTACTGATGACGCTGCTTCTGTATGTTACTACTTACGATAACGCTGCTTCTGTATGTACTACTTGTGGCGCGCTTCTGTATGTTACTACTGAATGACGCTGCATTCTGTAGTACTACTTGTGGCGCTGCTTCTGTATGTTACTACTTACGACGCTGCTTCTGTATGTTACTACTTGTGGCGCTGCTTCTGTATGTTACTACTTACGACGCTACTTCTGTATTTACTACTTATGACGCTACTTCTGTATTTTACTAACTTATGACGCTACTTCTGTATTTTACTACTTGTGACGCTACTTCTGAATGTCCTTACTGATGACGCTTCTTCTGTATGTCCCTACTGATGATGTTACAATCGTTTGGTCCCACTGGTGACGCTGTTTCTGTATGTTACTATTGATGATGTTACTTCTGTATGTTACTATTGATGATGTCACTTCTGTATGTTACTATTGATGATGTTACTTCTGTATGTTTCCATTGACGATGCTACCTCTATATGTTCTATTGATGATGCTACCTCTATATGTTTCTATTGATGATGCTACCTCCGTGTTCCTATTGATGATGCTACCTCTGTGTTTCTATTGATGATGCTGCCTCTGTGTTCCTATTGATGATGTTACCTCTGTGTTTCTATTGATGATGCTACCTCTATGTTTCTATTGATGATGTTACCTCTATATGTTTCTATTGATGATGCTACCTCTATATGTTTCTATTGATGATGTTACTTCTGTATGTTTCTATTGATGATGTTACCTCTGTGTTTCTATTGATGATGCTACTTCTGTATGTTTCTATGATGATGCTACTTCTGTATGTTTCTATTGATGATGTTACTTCTGTATGTTTCTATTGACGATGTTACTTCTGTATGTTTCTATTGACAATGCTACTTCTGTATGTTTCTATGATGATGCTACTTCTGTATGTTTCTATTGATGATGCTACTTCTGTATGTTTCTATTGACGATGCTACTTCTGTATGTTTCTATTGATGATGCTACTTCTGTATGTTCTATTGATGATGTTACTTCTGTATGTTTTCTATTGATGATGTTACTTCTGTATTGTTTCCATGATGATGCTACCTCTGTGTTTCCATTGATGATGCTACCTCTATATGTTTCTATTGATGATGCTACCTCTATATGTTTCTATCGATGATGTTACCTCTATATGTTCTATTGATGATGCTACCTCTGTGTTTCTATCGATGGTGCTACCTCTATATGTTTCTATTGATGATGCTACTTCTGTATGTTTCTATTGATGATGCTACTTCTGTGTTTCTATTGATGATGCTACTTCTGTTTCTATTGATGATGCTGCCTCTGTGTTTCTATCGGTGATGCTACCTCCGCATGTTACTGCTGGTGTTGCTGTTGATGATGCCACGTCTGTAGGTCAGCACGGATGCTGCTATTAATGTATGAAGACCTCACTGGGCGCCCGATCTGAGGAGACCAAGTGGACTGTTCGCTCTCCGTTTTCAGTGTCCTGAGAGTCGTTCTGTCCTGCCTGACGAGGACCAATGAGGTCGAAACGCGTCCTGTTTTGTCTTGTCATTTGTTTGTCTCTCTTTCGTTCGACGGAATAGTGATTCTTTTGTTTGTTTGTTGTTTGTTTTTGGTCTTTTAAGTGTGTTACAATTTCGGCCCCCCCTCACCCTAGAACTAGACGAACTAAGTTCGCGATCTAAGAGCTCGTTCAATGAAGAGCCACGGAGCACCAGACCTCTGGTGCTGTCTGGTGTTGGTGACGGTGGTGATGGCGATAGTTGTTTGTGGTGGTCGTCTCCTTCGTCAGTGTCGTTGCTTCTCTTCGCCGAAAGACTCTGTCTCTCTCTTCCTCCCCTCCCCCCCCCCCCCCCCCCCCCCCCGAACCCCCCCTCCTCACCCCAATGTATGATAAACCGTTCAGATGAAAGGTAAAGAGTGATGGGACCACAGGCCAGCAAACGACATCACACGGACTTTGCCGGAAATAGCCGGTGCCTACCGAATGGGGACGGAGATGGCCGAAGACTTCAACTCCGCCCCCCCCCCCCCCCCCCCCCCGACCCCCCTCTCTCCCGATGCCCACTGACCCCTGCACACCCCCACCCCCCCCCCTTTCTGATGTGTCCAGCGTCTTGGTCACGAAGCCAACATCCGGCGACCTGAGGAAGACACTCACTCATCAACGTCAACAGAAGTCAGAGTGCTGCTGCTGCTGCTGCTATTGCTGCTGGTACCCATTATGGCCCAGTCTCTTGCGTGTGTGCCAGTCGCTTTTGCCGCGCTGCTGTGCTGTGCTGTGCTGTGCTGTGCTGCGCTGCGCTGTGCTGCGCTGTGCTGCGCTGTGCTGTGCATCGCTGTGCGGCGCCATCAGTTGCTAACGCCGCGTTGTTTTGTGCCTGACACTCTTTTTTCCCTCACTGGTCGATACTTCACCGACATTGCAACCCCCCCCCCCCCCCACACACACACACACACACACCGCCACACACACAAACACCTCTCCACCCCCTTCCCCACCCGCCCCAATTTCCCTCCCCCTTTCCTCCTTTTTTTTTTTTAAACCACACATGCCTCTTACCCTCCCTGTCCCTGCCCCCCCCCCCCACCCCCCCCCCCCCCAATCATCTCCTGTCCACTTTCTACCAACCCGCTTTGTCTTGTCTGTCTGTCTTTGTCCCTCCCCCACCCTCTCTCTCTCTCTCTCTCTCCTCTCTCTCTCTCTCTCTCTCTCTCTCTCTCTCTTCAAGTCTCAGTCCTTCTCACTTCCCTCCCTCTCTGTCTCTCCGGTTTCTCCAGGAGCATGATCCGGGGAGAATTAGTTCGCTGCCCACAGTCCTCCTCACCTCCTTTCACTCGGTGCCGCGCAGAGAGAGAGAGAGAGAGAGAGAGAGAGAGAGAGAGAGAGAGAGAGAGAGATGAGCGAGAGAGAGACAGAGACAGAGACCAGAGAGAGAGGGCTGGGAGAGGGGGAGGGGGAGAAGTAGAGGGAGAGAGGAGGAGAGAGAGAGGGGGGGGGGGGGGGGGACAGACAGACGATAGACCGACGGACAGGGATAGAGATAGAGACAGAGAGAAGCAAGAAGATGATGATGATGAAGAAGGAGAAGAAAAGAAGAAGAAGAAACGAGAAGACGAAGGAAGAAGAAGAAGAAGAAACGAAGACGAAGAAAGACCAACAAGACGAAGAAGAGACAGAAGAGAAGAAGAAGAAGAAAAAAGACAAAGAAAAAAACAAATTAGAAGAAGAAAAGAAGAAAGAAGAAGAAGAAGAAAGAAGAAGACAAGAACAAGAACAACAACAACAAATAAGAAGAAAAACGAAAGAAGAAGAAGAAAGAAGAAAGAAAAAGAAGAAAGAAGAAGAGAAAAAGAGAAGAAGGGAGAGAAGAAGAAAAGACACGAGAAAAACTGAGAGAAGAAGAGAGAAGAAGAAGAAGAAGAAAGAAGAAGAAGAAGAAGAAGAAGACGAAGAAGAAGAAGCAGAGCAAGCCATGCTGACTACACCATGGCCATCCTCATAGCAGATGTCAAGGTTGTACTGACAGCTCCAACCAGTCCTCTCCACTTCTCAGTATCAGGTTTTAAAAAAATCACAAATGAATGAAATCTAAATTACACACACACACTCACAGAGAGAGAGAGAGAGAGAGAGAGAGAGAGAGAGAGGAAGAGAGAGAGATCGAGAGAGAGAGGGAGAGGGAGAGAGAGAGGAGAGAGAGTGTGTGTAGTGTGTGTGTGGTGTGTGTGTGTGTATGTATGTGTGTGTGGGTGTGTGTGTGTGTGTGGGGGGGGGGGGGGGGGGGGCGCAAGACCATGCTGTAGAATGCACATCAAGAATCCATCCTGGGCAGAGTACACAACTGAAGATAGTGTGAAAGATATGGACTTTACATACTGTGCAGACAGCGTGAAAGTACTTCACATGCTGTACAGGTAGTGTGGAAGACATGGACTTCACATGCTGTACAGATAGTGTGGAAGACATGGACTTCACATGCTGTACAGATAGTGTGGAAGCCATGGACCCTCACATACTGTACAGATAGTGTGGAAGATATGGACTTCACATGCTGTACAGATAGTGTGGAAGACATGGACTTCACATGCTGTACAGATAGTGTGGAAAATATGGACTTCACATACTGTACAGACAGTGTGGAAGATATGGACTTCACATACTGTACAGATAGTGTGGAAAATATGGACTTCACATACTGTACAGATAGCGTGGAAGATATGGACTTCACATACTGTACAGATAGCGTGGGGAAGATATGGACTTCACATGCTGTACAGATAGTGTGGAAGACATGGACTTCACATGCTGTACAGATAGTGTGGAAGATATGGACCTCACATACTGTACAGATAGTGTGGAAGATATGGACTTCACATACTGTACAGATAGTGTGGAAGACATGGACTTCACATGCTGTACAGATAGTGTGGAAGACATGGACCTCTTCACATGCTGTACAGATAGTGTGGAAGCCATGGACCTCACATACTGTACAGATAGTGTGGAAGATATGGACCTCAACATGCTGTACAGATAGTGTGGAAGACATGGACTTCACAT
>JADBJO010006213.1:13842-23842 GCA_016801955.1 Conus betulinus
AGACACACCACACTCACACACGCTCACTCACACACACATACACCCTCACTCACACACACACACACACACACACACACACACACACACACACACACACACACACAGTCTCCCTCTCTTGCGCACACACACACACACACACACTCTCTCTCTCTCACACACACACACACACACACACACACACACACTCCATCTCTTCATCACCCACCCTCCCCTTCAGCTCCTTTGGCAGCTGATGTGGGGGGGGGGGGGGGGTAGGGTAGGGCTCCCCCCCCCCCCCCCCCCCCACACACACACACACGCACACTACCCCGCCCTTCCCTCTTTGTCCATCTTTATTCAATCCTGTGATTGTCTTTGAGGGTTTATATTTCTTCACCCTTAATCTATCGGTGGTCGTTTCTTTGTCATTCAAACTGGGCTGATCAGACACTCGTGGAGTCCTTCAATCTTCTGATTTGTCTTTTTTTTGTGTCCATCAATCTGTAGGTCCATCTTCTTTTGTCCTCCTGTCTTTCCGGTGGGTAGTCTCTTTGTCCATCAATCTGTAGGTCCATCTTTCTTTTGTCTCCTGTCTTTCCGGTGGGTATTTTTTTTTGTCCATCAATCTGCAGGTCCATCTTTCTTTGTCCTCCTGTCTTTCCGGTGGGTAGTTCTTTTGTCCATCAATCTGCAGGTCCATCTTTCTTTGTCCTCCTGTCTTTCCGGTGGGTAGTTCTTTTGTCCATCAATCTGCAGGTCCATCTTTCTTTGTCCTCCTGTCTTTCCGTGGGTAGTTAGTCTTTTGTCCATCAATCTGTAGGTCCATCTTTCTTTGTCCTCCTGTCTTTTCGGTGGGTAGTTCTTTTGTCCATCAATCTGTAGGTCCATCTTTCTTTGTCCTCCTGTCTTTTTCGGTGGGTAGTTCTTTTGTCCTTCGATCTTCTGGTTGGTCTTTTCTTGCCTTAAAGGTGTGTGTGTGTGTGTGTGTGTGTGTGTGTGTGTGTGTGTGTGTGTGTGTGTATGTGTGCGTGCGTGTGTGTGTGTGTGTGTGTGTGTGTGTGCGTGCGTGTGTGTGTGTGTGTGTGTGTGTGTGTGTGTGTGTGTGTGTGTGTGTGTGTGTGTGTGTGTGTGTGTGTGTGTGTGTGTGTGTGTGTCC
This sequence comes from Conus betulinus, assembly GCA_016801955.1. NCBI lineage: Eukaryota > Metazoa > Mollusca > Gastropoda > Neogastropoda > Conidae > Conus > Conus betulinus. Next base: position 14,978 of record JADBJO010006213.1, read on the forward strand.
CCAATCTCTTGGTGGGTGTTTTCTTTGTTCTTCACAATATTTTGCTTGGTCGTTTCTTCATATTTGGGGGTTGGTCTTTGTCCTCAATCCTTTGGTGGGTATTTCTTTGTTCTTCAGTATTCTGGGTGATCTTTTTTTGACCTTCAGTCCTTCGGGTGGTCTTTCTTTGTCCCTCTTTCTGTTTGTTGGTCGGCATTTGTCCTACAATCTGTTGGTTAGTCGTCATTTGTCCTACATTCTGTTGGTTAGTCGTCATTTGTCCTACAATCTGTTGGTTAGTAGTCATTTGTCTTACAATCTGTTGGTTAGTCTTTGTCCTATAATCTTTTTGGTAAGTCTCTGTCCTACAATCTGTTGGTTAGTCTTTGTCCTACAATCTGTTGGTTAGTCTTTGTCCTACAATCTTTTGGCTAGTCGTCATTTGTCCTTCAATCTTTTGGCTAGTCGTCATTTGTCCTTCAATCTTTTGGCTAGTCGTCATTTGTCCTACAATCTTTTGGCTAGCCGTCATTTGTCCAACAATCTGTTGGTTAGCCTTCATTTGTCCTACAATCTGTTGGTTAGTCTTTGTCCTACAATCTTTTGGCTAGTCTTTGTCCTACAATCTTTTGGTTAGTTTTTGTCCTACAATCTTTTGGCTAGTCCTTGTCCTACAATCTGTTGGCTAGTCTTTGTCCTACAATCTGTTGGTTAGTCTCTGTCCTACAATTTTCTCTGGCTAGTCTTCATTTGTCCTACAATCTTTTGGCTAGTCGTCATTTGTCCTACAATCTGTTGGTTAGTCTTTGTTCTACGATCTTTTGGTTAGTCTTCATTTGTCCTACAATCTGTTGGTTAGTCTTCATTTGTCCTACAATCTTTTGGTTAGCCTTCATTTGTCCTACAATCTTTTGGATAGTCGTCATTTGTCCTACGATCTTTGGATAGTCTTCATTTGTCCTACAATCTTTTGGTTTGTCGATATTTGTCCTACAATCTTTTGGTTAGTCTTTGTCCTACAATCTGTTGGTTAGTCTTCATTTGTCCTAAGATCTGTTGGTTAGGCGTCATTTGTCCTACAATCTGTTGGTTAATCTTTGTCCTTGATTCTTTGGTCGGCCTTTCTTTGTCCTGACTTTTTTTTCTTTTTTTTTTCTTTCTTTTTCTTTCAGTCTTTTCGGTGATCTTTTTTCTTCTTCTTCTTCTTCTTCTCTTCTTCTTCTTCTTCTTCAGTCCCTTGGTTCATCTCTTTGTTCGTCAGTCTCTTGGTTGGTCTTTCTTCGTCCGTGAAGTTTTGAGTTGTCTTTATCTTTCAGTTGTCCGGTTGATGTTTGATCGTGGTTTTCTGTGTCCTTCAATGACTTGGTTGCTGTTTCCTTGCCATTTAACCTTTCAGCCAGTCTTGGCCTTCAGTCCGTCGATCGGTCAATTTTGGCCAATCTTGTCCTCCTGTCCGTCGCTGGTCAATTCTTTTGTTTCCTCAATCTTTGACCGGTCTCTATTTGTCCTTCAATCATTTTTACTTTATGCTGTTTCTTTTGTTTGCTCGATCATTAGTTGAATTCTATGATTACCCAGCCCCCCCCCCCCCCCCCCCCCCGCGAAATAGCCCTTGAAACAACCTTGCTTGGTTTTTCTTTGTCTTCAACTAGATTTATTTTATCTAAATGCATTTCCCGCCTTTAAAATCTTTTTTTTGTCAAGCTGAAAAAAAAAAAAATCCTTAGCGCATATTGAAGGGAATATTTGCCCAGTTGTAGGTTTATTTAATACACTCAGTAAACTGCTCTATATACAGTCTGTTTCCACGGTGTAGTCTCTATTTACTACACACTCCCCAACTGCTCTATAATACAGTCTTACACGAAGGTAGGTGGGCTCTATTTACTGCACACTCTCAGCACACCTGCTCTACGCTCAACCTGCATTCAGATCATTAGATCTGTGTTCGTGGTAAACTCATTCTGTTGTACACTCCGAAGTCGGAATGCACTGATTTCGATCATTTTGGCTGGATGTAGTGGTCGTTCTAGACTCAGTTGGAAGAAAGAAACTCGTGAGAGAGCGTGGCAGCAGAGAGTCCTCAGACGAGAAGCCCCCTTCAAAGCAAGTGTTTCGGCCCTTATCTCCTGACACTCTAGGGGGGGGTTGGGCCACACCCGGTTTATGACTCCGGATGTCCCTCTGCTGCCCCTTTTAGTTGTTTTTTTTTTTCCCATCCCGGGATGGGTCATGGCTGGGATTCGAACCCGAGACCCTCTGGACATGCTCATTTTCCACTTAAGACTCGCACTCTAACCACTGAGCCACTGGGGACACCTGATATTTGTAGGGAAAGTTAAGCCTTATGAAGTTCACTTTTGTTCCTCCTTGACCATCCAGCTTGAAACACCTCTCTGCCGCTTCTGCCATTGCTTTCAGGGCTCTGGTTTTTTTCCCTCCCTGCAAACTGAGAGCTGTTTCATGAGGCTGTATGCAGACGTTCCTACAAACCCCTAGCGTCCAATTTCTGCAGTGAGGACTTTGACCGGATAGCCTTCTCTCCTCAGGCTGTTTGCCAGATCAGCATACGTTTCAGTCTTGTAGATTTGAGCTGCCTCCATTTCTGTTCTCATATGGCACCGTGAGCTCGATCATTAGTTGAATTCTATGATTACTCAGCTGAATTCTATGATTACGCTGCACTTGGTTTGTTTGTTTTCAGTGGTAAGTCTCGAACTTTTTTTTTTTTTCCAGATTTTTTTAAAATCTTTTTTTTTTTCTTAATTTCCTTTTTTTTTTTTTCTTTTGCTTCTCTTTTTGGGGGGGGGGGGTGGGGTGGGAGTGGGTGGGTAGGTTTAACATATAAAGAATATAATTATACTTTCCACCTGCAGCCCCCCCCCCCCCCCTTTTTTTTTTTCTTTTTTTTTTCTTAGGAAAAATAAGTGGCGAATTCATGCATGGGAGCACTCTGTAACAAACCTAAATAGTTGCAGTGGTATACATTCTCTGCTACACCGAATGTTCGGAAGATGTTTATTAATCATTGTAATTGGTGGAGAGAGAGAGAGAGAGAGAGAGAGAGAGAGAGAGAGAGAGAGAGAGAGACCCCCTCCTCTCGGTAGACAGACAGACAGAAGACAGACAGACAGACAGACACAGACTGACAGAAGACAGACGCAAAGACAAAAAGAGACACGTTGAGAGACAGCAGAAATAAACAGACTTAGAGATAGGGGCAAGGACAGAGAGAGAGTGTTACTGAGAGAGAGAGAGAGAGAGAGAGAGAGAGAGAGAGACAGAGAGACAGAGAGAGAGAGACAGAGAGTCAGACAGATGGACAGACAAACAGACAGACGGACGGACAAAGACATGCAGAGAGAGAGAGACCTGACACACACACACACACACAGAGGGACAGACAGAAGGCATACAGGCAGGCGGTCAGGCAGACAGACATACAATCAGGGACAGACACACAGACATACAGGCAGGCAGGCAGGCAGACAGGACATCAGGGACAGACACATAGACATACAGGCAGGCTGGCAAGCAGGCAGGCAGACAAAAAGTCCCAAGACAACGACACGTCCAAATGAACGACGCCGCCACTCGGCGCGTCCCCCCCACCCACCCTGTAACCCAAAAAAAAAAAAAAAACACACCACCAAGTCCTGTCGCCGTCTCCCTTCGGTAGATGGCCTCTCCCATTGGTCGACTGCCCATAGAGGGGAGGAGGGGGGGGGGGCAGACAGGAGAGTGGGAAGTCACGGGACTGGGAGTGGGGGGGGGGGGGGGGAGGGAGGGGAGGGGGGGCGCCATGTCTGTTGGTGCTTTGGTACTGTGTGTGCGTCTCGCGGTTGGTACCGCCGTGGTGGTGCGTGGTACTGGGAGTGAGTGAGTGTCTGCGTCTCTTCCTCTCTCCATCTGTGGCAGAGTACGGCTGTTTTAGTCGCTGCTGGTACTACTGATGCTACTACGCTCGGACCAATCGCGACCCGATTTTCGCCCAGTCCCTCAAAAGTGTGGTGGTGGTTAGGGCCACGCCCCCGACTTTTTACTCCTCCCCCCACCCCCCCTGTTCTCTCACTCCTTCTCTCCCCCATCCCCCTCCTCTCGGTAGGACTTTTCGGTTGATGGTCACCGAGGACTGGCGTGTGTGTTAGTTGTCCTGGTCAGTCACTGTAATGTGTACTGAGGACTGGCGGTGTGTTAGTTGTCCTGGTCAGCACTGTAATGTTGTACTGAGGACTGGCAGTGTGTCAGTTGTCCTGGTCAGTCACTGTAATGTGTACTGAGGACTGGCGGTGTGTTAGTTGTCCTGGTCAGTCACTGTAATGTTGTGTACTGAGGACTGGCAGTGTGTTAGTTGTCCTGGTCAGTCACTGTAATGTGTACTGAGGACTGGCGGTGTGTTAGTTGTCCTGGTCAGTCACTGTAATGTGTACTGAGGACTGGCGGTGTGTTAGTTGTCCTGGTCAGTCACTGTAAATGTGTACTGAGGACTGGCGGTGTGTTAGTTGTCCTGGTCAGTCACTGTAATGTTACTGTACTGAGGACTGGCGGTGTGTTAGTTGTCCTGGTCAGTCACTGTAATGTTGTGTACTGAGGACTGGCAGTGTGTCAGTTGTCCTGGTCAGTCACTGTAATGTTGTGTACTGAGGACTGGCGGTGTGTTAGTTGTCCTGGTCAGTCACTGTAATGTGTACTGAGGACTGGCGGTGTGTTAGTTGTCCTGGTCAGTCACTGTAATGTGTACTGAGGACTGGCGGTGTGTTAGTTGTCCTGGTCAGTCACTGTAATGTGTACTGAGGACTGGCGGTGTGTCAGTTGTCCTGGTCAGTCACTGTAATGTGTACTGAGGACTGGCAGTGTGTCAGCTGTCCTGGTCAGTCACTGTAATGTTTGTGTACTGAGGACTGGCGGTGTGTTAGTTGTCCTGGTCAGTCACTGTAATGTGTACTGAGGACTGGCGGTGTGTTAGTTGTCCTGGTCAGTCACTGTAATGTTGTGTGTACTGAGGACTGGCGGTGTGTTTAGTTGTCCTGGTCAGTCACTGTAATGTTGTGTACTGAGGACTGGCGGTGTGTTAGTTGTCCTGGTCAGTCACTGTAATGTTGTGTACTGAGGACTGGCGGTGTGTTAGTTGTCCTGGTCAGTCACTGTAATGTGTACTGAGGACTGGCGGTGTGTTAGTTGTCCTGGTCAGTCACTGTAATGTTGTGTACTGAGGACTGGCAGTGTGTCAGCTGTCCTGGTCAGTCACTGTAATGTTGTGTACTGAGGACTGGCGGTGTGTTAGTTAGTTGTCCTGGTCAGTCACTGTAATGTGTACTGAGGACTGGCGGTGTGTGTTAGTTGTCCTGGTCAGTCACTGTAATGTTGTGTACTGAGGACTGGCGGTGTGTCAGTTGTCCTGGTCAGTCACTGTAATGTTGTGTACTGAGGACTGGCGGTGTGTTAGTTGTGTCCTGGTCAGTCACTGTAATGTTGTGTACTGAGGACTGGCAGTGTGTTAGTTGTCCTGGTCAGTCACTGTAATGTGTACTGAGGACTGGCGGTGTGTTAGTTGTCCTGGTCAGTCACTGTAATGTGTACTGAGGACTGGCGGTGTGTTAGTTGTCCTGGTCAGTCACTGTAATGTTGTGTACTGAGGACTGGCGGTGTGTGTCAGTTGTCCTGGTCAGTCACTGTAATGTGTACTGAGGACTGGCGGTGTGTTAGTTGTCCTGGTCAGTCACTGTAATGTGTACTGAGGACTGGCGGTGTGTTAGTTGTCCTGGTCAGTCACTGTAATGTGTACTGAGGACTGGCAGTGTGTCAGTTGTCCTGGTCAGTCACTGTAATGTGTACTGAGGACTGGCAGTGTGTCAGTTGTCCTGGTCAGTCACTGTAATGTGTACTGAGGACTGGCGGTGTGTTAGTTGTCCTGGTCAGTCACTGTAATGTGTACTGAGGACTGGCGGTGTGTTAGTTGTCCCGGTCAGTCGCTGTATTGTTGCGTACGCGTCTGTCGCAGTTTCTTTCACATTACACCCTGACAATCCACTTCTTCTCTGGCTGGCCAGATCCCTGTGAGACTGTCCCGCAACATGAGAGCGCAGAGACTGAGAGCCCCCCCCCCCCCCCCCCCCCCCCCCCCCCCCCCCCCCCCCCCCTCTTTCCTCCTCAGTTGTCATCATCAGTTACCCCTGGTCTCCGTGTGTTCGCTGGCCCACCCACGTGAGGTCTTCTGCCAGAAGTAGCCAGCGGGAGGCCCCTCCCCACCAGACGCCCCGATTTCTTGAACGTGCGCAAAGTCAGTAAAATAATGCACAGGGAGCTTCGGTTTAGCGTCTCGCTGGTCCACAAAGCGGCACTCAGTCCACTACTTTGAAACTTGAAAACAAGAAACAATAATGGGAAATAAGCAACACACACACACACACACACACACACACACACACACACTGCTGGACAGAGAGAGTGAGAGAGAGAGAGAGAGAGAGAGAGAGAGAGAGAGAGAGAGAGAGAAACCGCCACAGCATGCGAGACTCGACCCAGCGATCCCAGAGTTCTTTGGCGCTTCCTTGGCGAGCTCGTTTATCCACCCAGCCAACTCTCACTCAAACCAATTCCACCCCCCCCCCCCCCCCCCCCCCCCCCCCGTTCCGGGAGCTTCGGCCCCTAGCGTCTCGCTTCCACCCCCCGGCACCCAGTCCAACTTTGAACTTGAAATGAAATGAGGTGGAAAACAATAATGGGGAAATAAGCAACAGTGGAGGGACACACACAACACACACACACACACACAAGAGTCTGACAGAGAGAGAGTTCCCCCCCCCCCCATGCGAGACTCGACCCAGCCCCCCCAAAGTTCTTTGGAATCCTTGGCGAGCTCGTTATCCACCAGGCCAACTCCCAAACCAAGTCTCCCCCCCCCACCCCCCCCCCCCCCACCCCCCCCCCCCCCCCCCCCAAACGTCGGACGTTCCGAAGGCTTTCCCTACCAATCGCCGCAGCAAAGCTTACAGACTCGGCGAATCACTGCACGTAGCTCCCGGCCTCTTCATAGATCGATAGATGAAATGAGGTGGGACAACAAAGATAGCCCCCAGCCTAAGTGAGAGGAGGCCAAAAGAGAAGTGAGAGGAGGCCAAAAGAGAAGTGACAGAAGGCCAAAAAAGAGAAGTGACAGAAGGCCAAAAGGGAAGTGACAGGAGGCCAAAAGAGAAGTGAGAGGAGGCAAAAAAGAAGTGACAGGAGACCACGTGAGAAGTGACAGAAGGCCAAAAGGGAAGTGACAGAAGGCCAAAAGGGAAGTGACAGGAGGCCAAAAATGAAGTGAGAGGAGGCCAAAAGAGAAGTGACAGGAGGCCAAAAGAGAAGTGACAGGAGGCCAAAAAATGAAGTGAGAGGAGGCCAAAAATGAAGTGAGAGAGGAGGCCAAAAGAGAAGTGACAGGAGGCCAAAAGAGAAGTGACAGGAGGCCAAGTGAGAAGTAAGAGGAGGCCAAGAGAAAACTGAGACTGGCCCAAAAGAACGAGGTCATGTCAAGAGAGAACTGAGATCAGCCCAAAAGAACTCTGAGATTGGGCCAAAAGAGAACTCAGATTGGGCCGAGAGAGAACTGAGATTGGGCCAAGAGAGAACTGAGACTGGGCCAAAAGAACTCTGAGATTAGGTCAAGAGAGACCTGAGATTGGGCCAAGAGAGAACTGAGATTGGGCCAAGAGAGAACTGAGATTGGGCCAACAGAACTCTGAGATTAGGTCAAAGAGACCTGAGATTGGGCCAAGAGAGAACTGAGATTGGGCCAAGAGAGAACTGAGATTGGGCCAAAAGAACTCTGAAGTTAGGTCAAGAGAACCTGAGATTGGGCCAAGAAAGAACTGAGATTGGGCCAGAGAGAGAACTGAGATTGGGCCAAAAGAACTCTGAGATTAGGTCATGAGAGAAGTGGGGTGAAGGCAAGAAGGACTTTACGATTCGGGCAAGGCGAGAACTGAGATGAGTCCTAATGGCAATCATTCCAGTGAGGCCAAGGGATTGTCGAGACGAAGGACGAAGGTGAACGGGAGAACGAGATGAATCCTAATGGTGAGGCCAATGGATTGTTGAGACGAAGGTGAACGGCGAGAACAAGATGAATCCTAATGGTGAGGCCAGGGGATTGTTGAGACGAAGGTGAATGGCGAGAACAAGATGAATCCTAATGGTGAGGCCAAGGGATTGTTGAGACGAAGGTGAATGGCGAGAACAAGATGATCCTAATGGTGAGGCCAAGGGATTGTTGAGACGAAGGTGAATGGCGAGAACAAGATGAATCCTAATGGTGAGGCCAAGGGATTGTTGAGACGAAGGTGAATGGCGAGAACAAGATGAATCCTAATGGTGAGGCCAAGGGGAAGGTGAACGGGGAGAACAAGAGATGAGTCAAGAGAGAATTGGGGAATGGCCGAATGGAAAGAGCTGCAATTCGGACCAGGGATTATTCAAAAACACATGTAGAGAATGAGATAACTCCAGAAAGAATGTGGGATAAAGAAGAATGGAAAGAGCTGCAATTAGGACCGGGGATTATTCAGAAGACACATGTAGAGAATGAGATAACTCCAGAAAGAATTGGGATAAAGAAGAATGGAAAGAGCTGCAATTGGGACCAGGGATTATTGAGAACACATATGCAGAGAACGATGAGATAACTCCAGAAAAGAACATGGGATGAAGAAGAATGGAAAGAGCTGCAATTAGGACCGGGGATTATTCAGAAGGCACATGTAGAGAATGAGATAACTCCAGAAAGAATTGGGATGAAGAAGAATGGAAAGAATTCCACTAAGACCAAGGGATTGTTGAGATGAAGGCAAATGGGGAGAACGAGAGAAGTCGAGAGAGAACTGAAACGAATCTGATATTTCCAAT
>JADBJO010006213.1:31342-41342 GCA_016801955.1 Conus betulinus
CTTGTCTCCCCCCACCAAATCAACATGGCCTACTATCCTCACAATCTGTTTTCCTATTACTTTCTGTTCCCACTACGACCATTGACTGTCTAAAAAAAACCCTGAAAAGCCAAAACTGGGAAGGCGAGAGAGAGAGAGAGAGAACTGGAGGAGGAGGGATGGAGGGAGGGAGAGGGAGAGCGCCATGCAAATGCGTGACGTCAGCCGCACTGCAACTGGGCTGCACACATGCAGTGGATTGCATCAAACTGCACCTCACCCCTGCGCAATGGTACAGCGCGCCGCGCCTCTTCGGCCCTACGGCCACCGCGCTCTTCCGTGTCGGCGGTGGGGTTTTGGGGTGGGGGGAGTGGGGGGGGGGAGAAGGGGGGGCGGCGGGCCGGGGCGCGGGGTGTTTGAGGGAAGCAGGGCTGGTGTAGCCACAGGAATCACGTATGACCAGGCAGGATTGTGCAGCGGCCTCCGGACACACGGTGCACCCTGCCTCCCCCCCCCCCCCCCTCCTCTCCCTCCCCACCCCCTCTGGCATCTTGCCGACAGATTAGCCGAGGTGGCGAGGGAAGGGGTGAGGGGAAGGGAAGGAGAAGTGAAGAGAAGAGAGAGAGAGAGGGGGGGGGGGGGGGACGGAGAGGAGGAGATAGAAAGGCCGACAGCACTGGTAGATGTCAGCGTAGACCCCGTGACGGACTGGTGAGAGAGCAGAACGCCTTAACCCGCCACCAGCGACAACAACAACCTATATCTCTCTCTCTCTCTCTCTCTCTCTCTCTCTCTCTCTCTCTCTCTCTCTCTCTCCTGGCCACCAAGCAAGCTAGCGGCGAGCGGTTTCATCGCGTGACATGCACATTGCAGCGGTACAAGCTGCACATTTTCCCACCCCAGTTCCCCAACAACACGCCAGCCCACGGCCAGCCAGGGAGAGGGCCATTAGGACAGGCAGAGAGAGCACAGGGCGGCATGTTTGTCATCAACAAGTTTTCCCCGTGTCTGTCCAAGACCATCCGGCCACGTCTCCCTGTCTCCCTCTCTCTCTCTTGGGGAACCACGTCTACAGTCCTGTGCCTGCCTGCCTGCCTGCCTGCCATGCCTCCTTCCTACGACACGAGTGAAGTGTGCTTGGAAGAGGAAGAGGGGGGTGGGGGGTGGAACTCTTGATTCCGGCTTGATCACGGGGTTGTTTACCTTTCTGCAGCAAACCCCCCTTCTCTTGTGAACGGTGATTTGTGATTCTGTGTGCAACTTGGTTCAACCGCCGCTGTGCTCGCTCTCTCTTCTCTTCTCTTCTCTCTCTTCTCTCTGTGTGTCGCGCATCGCCCGCCCTGTAAAGCTTGGAGGCGGCGTGACAGTTTGACACCGCTTGGTCGTGAAATGTCAGCGTGACATCAGGAGGCAGGAGCGACGACGGCAGGTCAGTGCTTACAGGCCGGAACTGGGGATGTCAGGACTCCTCGTCGTCAACGTCAGTCTCCACGGAAAGAGCTGCTTGGTGCCGCCCGGTTTATTCCGAGGAGAGACAGCCCCCAGCCCCCCCCCCCCCCCCCCCCCCCCGAGAAAGACAACGCCGCTGACAAACTGGCCCACAAAGTGTCGAGAGTTGACCGAGGGAGGAGTGACGAGGAGGGGGAGGGGCGGAGGCAGACGACAGTGAGAAAGGCCGTGCCTGTCATCCCCAGACCGATGAAAAGCCAAGCGAGGAAGGACTGACCCCCCTCTCCCCCCACCCCTCCCCCCACCCCCCCCCCCCCCCCCCCCCCCCCCCCCCCCCCCCCCCCCCCCCCCCCTCACTGGGTCAGGCGGTCACTGCGCCCTGCTTGTCTTATCGACCCCGGCCAGGTCTACCATCGATACAACGGCGCCACGCTGCTATTCTGGGAAAGGCCGGCCAGCTAACCCACGCTGAACGCCGGGGACAGCCTGCTATTCCTGCTAACTAAGCGCCCTGGACACACACACACTCACACACACTCACACACAACGTCATTGTCACCCCAGCCAATAAACTGGCCCTTCCGTCTCCTCTCCGCCCGCCCCATCACGGATTAACGGCGGAGCCACGCCATACTTAGGGTCAGTTTGGCCACCCATCGGCCATCACTCAGTCTTCACACTTCACCACCGCCGCCGCTCCAGGGCCGCTCCCGCCTCTCTTCCACCTTTTCTTCGCCAGAGGACCACGTGCCGTGTGTTTTGTTGTGTGTGTGTGTGTGTCCGATCCGTTGTGATGTGGGGAAGGGGGGGGGAAAGCGTCCCCACCCTTAAGCGCAGTTAAGGGGGTGCACGTGCTTTTCTCGGCTGGCTCGGCACAGGGCGTCCTCTGCCTTTCTTCCTCACTTCACCTGGGACCCCGCTGAAGGCCAACCGCGTAGTAGACCCCCGAGCGCCAACCTCAGCATGAGCCGTGAGCAATCTGGGCCGCCAGCCAACTTTGGTGTTTTTGTTCGTTGGCCGACCAAGACTAAAGCTTCTCTGTTACGTACAGGCTTCGTGTCAGAAAGTGCGGCGCAGGTACAGCCAGCATCAACCTTTCAGGTGCTGATACCTGAAGCTCTGTTGAAATCGATACCTGCGGTTAGGGTGGCGGGCGTAAACAGGCACTTTGCATGTCTGCATGGAATGGAGAAGACACCGACCCGTCTCACTAGTCAGGCTTTTTTTTTTTTTTTCCTTCCTGGAAGAAGTACTTTTAACCTTTTCCAAAGCTAAAGTGCTTGATGAAGCAAGTTTTTTTTTTTTTTTTTTTTCTGTTGACGAAGTAATATGACAGAGTAAATGCCAAAACCGAGCTCGCACAAAAACACGCCGCCACAAACTAAATTCCAGTGTGTCACTCACACACACACACACACACACACACACACACACACACAGCACAACAGGTGCAATAATAAGAACCTTACTAATCCATCAGATTATTGTAATCTCCCAGTTTAATCTGGTTTCAATAAATCATCACACTTGCTGCAACATACTTGAGTACATGCATTCGCATCATAACTCTTCCACCAGGTCAATTCTGCTGAGGTCAATTAACTTTTGTGCTGACACAACTTTTTAACTAAAAAAAAAAAGACAATAAAACTAACATCATTTGTAAATAAGTAGCCATGCAGGTCAGACAAACAGCTTTCACAGGCTACATCATGAAACGAGTCAATGCTCAATCCCCCAGCTCTCAATGAAATAAACCTTTCTACAAGCTAAACGACGATTCTCACTACAATATACATAGCAGTTAAAGCACAGTTCGTCTCGAAAGCAATGGATACCCGTTTTATAAAGGACAAGGTCAAGGTGTATTCAATCAAACCAAATAGGCACAAACCCTTTCTCAACATCCTCGTGTTTGAACTTTTGCGTTCCAGTAGTATCGATTTTATCTTTACAGTCTGATTTTTTTTTTTGTTTTTTTTTTTTTCTTTTTTTTTTCCCGATATCATATCATAAGAATTGATATGAAACCATCTTGTGTTCCGACCAATCCACTTAATTTCGTCGTTGCCATCTTCATCGTCTCAACATGCTCGTTCTTGTTGCCTATTACCGTGCGTGACGTCGATGTGCACAAAGGACAGATTAAAGTGTTGTGGCTTTCATCCTCGTCTCTCTAGTGGTGTGTGTAGTCTGCATCAAACTCTCCGTATCGAAGTGTCCAGGTTTTTTTTTTTTTTTTTTTTTTTTTAAGTTTTTTTTTTTTTTTCGTTCCTGTCGTGAGTGTTGTGGGTGTCTCCATATCGTGTCTGTTAGTGTTCCTCCTCTGAGTTCAGAGTGGAGTCACACATGTCAGTCTGTTTGCATGCCTCTTCACTTCTCGTCCAAGCCTCCAAGCCTTGTAGAGAACCTGCCAGCCTTCCACCGGTGCCGCTGACCCCCCCTCCCTACTGGTCGTCATGGTTACCCCACCAACAGGTAGGTTCTGTCGTTTGGCTACCTCTGTGTGTCTGTTTCAAAGCTGATCTCTTCTCTCTCTCTCTCTCTCTCTCTCTCCTCTCTCTCTCTCTCGTGTGAATGTTAGGAATATTGTCAGCATTGTTCAATGTAGATCAACTGGTTAGATTTATGAATTAATGAAGGGTTCCCACATCATGCCACTAAGTGAGAAATTGGGGCAAAAGGGCTGCTGCCACGAATGAACGGCACGTCTGTCGCCACTGGGCTACACATGTGGATACCATCATGTTTACCTCAACTCAGAAACATGACAGGCACCATCATGTTTACCTCAACGCAGAAACATGACAGGCACCATCATGTTTACCTCAACGCAGAAACATGACAGGCACCATCATGTTTTACCTCAACGCAGAAACACGACTCAGCACTACTGTGTGTTCATAACGTTTTACAAGTTGCCTCTTATATATATATATATATATATATATATATATATATATATATATATATATATATATATATATAAGGCAACTTGTATATATATTTGGCCTCGTTTTGATTAGGCCTCTGCGGTGTGAAGACTGAAGTATGCACATCGCTGCACCGACACACTCACGTACACAGTTGGAGGAGTGGGAAGGTACGGGCGGGGGCGGGGGAAAGGGGGGGGGGGGGGTAAACACACAAGCTGGGCAAGACATCATTAATCAGGACTGAAACGGGTTTGGGATTCCGACCAAAGTCCTACTTTAGCAGCCCCGTTTTGTCTGGGTCTTACTGACAGGCGCGCTCTGCAGAGGAAAAGAGTTGTTCTCTCCGCGAAGCGCCAGTCAGAGAGATCGGCAATGGGGGCCGCTAAACTGGGACTTTGTCTCCCAAGTACGCTACGAGGGTGTTGTTTCTGCTGTGAGCGTGCTGGAAGGTCTAGCGTTCAGTTATATATAAAGAGAAAACGACTGTTTTTCCCCGTGTTCCACACTTTGCGATGATGGGTGGAAGGTCTTTCCCCCACACACGCACGCGCTCGCCGTTATCGATCAATGAATACGATAAGTTCGGTTGATGGGAAACGTCGCAGACTGGCAGTGTTGAAGGAAAAAAAAAAAAATCAATAATGGCACTGTTGGGAGTCATCTTGACGCGGGAGGCAGTGCTGTCTGTCTGATGTCTGGAATCACTGTTGCATGGCATCCCAGACACCTCCAACTGTCGTCACCAAACAAACGAACAAAATAAATAAATAAATAAATAAAAAAAAAAAAAGAAAAGAAAGAAAGAAAGAACGAAAGAAAGAAAGCTGGCTGCTGGCTATGTTCTCTCATGGGCCACACTACTACTGGCCGCACCGGGCGGCTGGACGGTTCGTTCCTTTGCCGATCTGGACTGTCGCTGTGACCGGGCGGTCGTCTGGCCCTGTTAAAAGGACTGGCCTGCCGCCGCCAGCGTCAATACTAAAGCAGATGACTCTCCATTCCACTGTCAACTGACACATTAGTCCAGAACCATTTGTATTGTCCACGTTTCTAAGTTTGAAAAAAACCGAACCGAATTAACGGATGTGGGCTTTTGTTGTTGATTTTGTTTTTTTCTTTCCAAAACATGAACGTTAGGAAGACAGCGTCCGCCATGACACCTGGGTGTTTTCGGTTGTTTTTTTTTTCTCTCTCTCTCTCTCTCTAGCCTTGTGTGGCAGCAGACGACAAAAGAGCCGGCACGTGGCGCGAGACGACGAACTCCACTTCTCGTGCAAAACATGATCAGCTTCTGCCTCTCGTCTCCCATCGACCGAACCGACGACAACCCCCCTCTCCCCCTCCTTTCCTGCTCACCCTAACGGAAAACGGTTGGCAACACTCACCTGCCTCACGGTGCGTCCACCCCGACCCCGGTCGCCTGTGTCTGACCAGGCTACAAAAAACGGTACTCCAGCCGCTTGAATTTCACTACCAAATCACCCTGCCTTGGATTTGTCCTGTCAGCAGGTTGTGACCTCGCGTGATCTCTGCAGCCGACATGTAAATTCTCCTAACCCTTCGCGCCGTGCGTCTGGGAGGGGGCGGGGCTTGGCAGCCCACGGCCTCCTCACCCATTGGTGCAGACGGTCGCGCGCTGTGCCAATCCGCTCAAACCATTTTCGGACAAGTCTGCGCTCGCTTGGGCGCAAGGACAATGTTTGTGAAAATACCAGTTACAGCGGGTAGGAAAAAAAAAAGGTTAGAATAAAAAAAAAAAAAAAAAAAAAAAAAAAGCCATTTACCATCGATTAGAACGAACCGCCGATCTAACATAATTCGCACGATTGGTCGTTTTACTTATAATAAAAAAAATAAATAAATAACCGACAGAAAATCGCTGTAGACAAAGCCAGGCAGACTGATTTAACACCGAAAAAAAAAAAAAAAAGCCAACAGCATTCACAACGTGTTTGAAATAATTGTATATGAATTGTCTGGGGAGGGAAAATCGTGACTGGCAAGTGGTGATCAGTTACATGTTGGTCACAAGCACACGTCTAACCAGGCTTCACTCGTCCTCCTCTGGCTGCCAGCCGGTAAAAAATATATTCTGTGCCGTGTCCGCTGTCCCGCCATTTTGTTTAACGATTCCTACGAAAATCGACTCTTTCTCACTGTTGATACAAATGCTGGGCGCGATATTTACGTAGTACACGTTTATTTCCGTACCTTGTGAACGTCATGCTAAATCTGTACGCAGTTAAGAATTAAACGATTACAGAAAAGAATAAAAAAGAAACAGGAAAATATCTCTCTCTCTCTCTCTCTCTCTGTCTCTCTCTCTCTCTCTCCGTGCTATTCATATATTGGGCAATCCAGTTCATTTCTGTCGTGCCTCCATTAAACAAAAACTGCTCACAACTACATAGCACCGCAATGCTTTGTTTCCTTCCTGTAGGCCAAGACCATTGGTGTCAAATCACACCCAGGTCCAGTCTGCCACAGTATAAGCCTGAATGGAGCTGAACCAAGAGACCCACCGCCAAGAAGGGCTTGCATGGTAAACAAAACAAAACAAAAAGAAAACGGGGATCTTTGACATGAAGTTTCGGAAAGAGACATTTACTTCGTGTGGCAGTTCTGACCCGCTTCAGATATGACAATGAAAATCCGTGCAATTCTATAATGAATGATAATAATGATAATAATAATAAGAAAATAATGATAATGTCAGGCATAAGCATAGGGTGTATTCTTACTTACATGAATAGCATGTTAGTGACCTACATAACCTGACTCGCGCACACACACACACACACACACACACACACACACACACCTGTGTGTGTGTATATGTGTGTGTGTGTGTGTGTGTGAGAGAGAGAGAGAGAGAGAGAGAGAGAGAGAGAGAGAGAGAGAGAGCATCTATCTAAAACTCTTATGGATTACTCTAAACTCAATCTATGTATAAATCTGTAAACAACAGTCACCACCTCTGACAGTGGGGCCTAATATTCAAAGACGCCATTAATAACTGTTTAAAGAAAAACCGACTCCAACTACCACAAGACTGTAAGACTGTATGACAGTCGACAAACACGCACATGAAGGTCAGACCTCGCATTCAGGAAACTCTAGCCAACTGACTGCAAGGGGGGGGGGTGGGGGGGAGCTACAGCTCTTTCAAAATCGATTGCTATAATATAATTAATATATATTATTAATTAATATATAAATATATATTATGCACATAGACCCCCAAATTATTACAAAGCATGTTAAAATGTCTGTACACTACCTACAATTTTCACAACGATACATGTTAGACATGTTGACGTCTTTTAAAAAAGGGGAAGAGGCGCGCGGGGGGAGGTTGGGGGGGGGGGGGGGGGGGGTGTCACGTTTGCAGGGTAGGGACATCTGTAAAACAACGTCCCCATGGAGTGTGGTGTTAGACGTTTTATCCAACGTCATGTAAAACCCATACACCCTGTGAACACACACGTTTCACACGGAGAGAATCAGCACACGTGGCATGCGCCATGGAGCCACCCCCCCCACCCCCACCCCCGCCTCTACCCCCACCACAAACAAATTGTTGCAGCTGACTTACACACAAACAGTAAACAGAAATGGACAATTTAAAGACGCCATTAGAACCTAGTGCAAAGAGAAATAAAAAGATGGTCACTGATGCACAGAGCAGAGAGAGAACCCGATGATTAACGACACCGGTAACAAAAACAACAATAAGATGCGCCACCTCGTTGACTATATACCACGGCTAGCGGAACCACACACACACACACACACACATATATATATATATACATATATATATATATATATATATATATATATACTATATATATATATATATATACTACTGCCACGGTTCATGAAGGTAAAACTCACTGATCACAGCCGATTCTGTTACCGACTTTCACAGACTGCTTGAAGTCTGCAGGGCTTGCAGGATTTTACCATTTCGAATAATAAACCAGTAAGTAAACAAACATCAAGGCGGGTCATGAGAAAAAAAAATATTCCATCAAAACATATCACAATTCATGATAGAGGCCAGGTTCTCTGATTGAGGCAGATGAAGCTATTTACGAAATGTTTCACGATCCATGACAGTCGACGAACTGTTGACTCTAGGATTCAGACAGAAAATTTTTTTTACAAAACATATCAAAATTCGTAAACAAGGAGGACTGACTCTTCACTCTATGATTCAGGAAGACAAAAAAAAAATCATTTAAAGAACATATCACTATTCGTGTTACAGAGGACGAAACTACACACTCCATGATTCAAGCACATAAAAGGATTTACACAAAGTGTCATGATTCATAACATAGTGAGTTATATATTCACTCTGCAAGTTAGCAGATAAAACTATGTACAAAATGTACCACAACTCATAACTTTCGATGAACTATTATTGAATGCATGGTTCAGGCAGATGAAACTGTTTGCAAAACAAATCACAAGTCAGAATTCGGTGGGCTACTTACTGTGGCAAGTATGAGGATAATAAAATCGTTCACAAAACACATCACAATCCATGACACGGTAATCGTTCACTCTATCATTCGGACAGATAGAACTAGTAATAAACCATACCACCACACAATTCACAAGACAGTGGATTAAACTACTGACTCTGTGAGTCGGATAAATAAAGACTATTCACGAAATATACCACAAGTCACAATAACCACAGGAACTATTCACTCTACGATTCAGGCAGGGTAAAACTATTTATGAAACATTCCATCATTCTTAATATTGAGGATGAACTACTGACTCTTTGAAACAGGCAGATGAAGCGATTTCCAAGTAAATTACAACCTATAACATGCTGCGTTCTCCCTTTCCTTTAGGCATTTAACGGAGGCCGTGGGAAGTCTGTAACTATTCCGCTTAATGTCTCATTTCTTTGGTGGGAAAAAAAAAAAAACAACAGGAAAGAATGAGAAAAAATTGAACATGAAATGAGGCAAGGGAAAACAATAAACAATAAACAAGTAGGGTAACTCTTGCTCCCATAAGAAAACCGAACACAGAATAACTTTTTTTCAAGACTGGCACAGCCTTTTAAACTGGAATAAAGTCAGACAAATACAAAGACGAACAATCTAATAGTGGGGGGGGGGGGGGGGGGGGGGAAAAAAAACAAGCGCAGGCCAACAACCCCTCTGTCATCATAGTAATGACTTGGCAAAGATTTGGACTTAAGGACGAAGGTCTGAAGATGAAGAAAATGGGAAGATGAAATTAAGAAAATATAAATATGAAAACTCTTCACTAGCTGCATGAGGGAACCATCGTAATCCCTCTCGAAGGACAGATCTATTTGTATTGCTTGCTCCTAGGCCTTTCGTCCGCTGGATCGGACTCATCAGGGAGACACGGCTGATTGTGTCTGTGCTCCTGGCGAGTTACCCTACTTGTTTATTGCTTAGAAAGAGAAAAGAAAAGAAAGAAAATTCGCGTGACCCCCCCCCCCCCCCCCCCCCCCCCCCCCCCCAAAAAAAAAAAAAAAAAAAAACCGCGCCACTATAAACAGTAAACAAGCAGAAAAAAAATCAAACAGACCATGTGAACCGTAACGCTGAAAGACTGACAGACAGTAGCCTTTCCAAACG
>JADBJO010006213.1:46342-58842 GCA_016801955.1 Conus betulinus
CACTAGTCACAGGACATGCTCAGCTGGAACGCACCTGCTCACAACGGCTGTTCGCCACGAAGCTCGTCTTTTCGGCACAGCGTCACGATGACGATGCCTTCAGGTAGAAACACACTTGTACAGTTTCATTCCATTGTTCACGGGGCACATTCATTCGATCATTCATTCATCATTCATTCATTCGTTCGGTTGTTCGTTCGTTCATTCGTCCGTTGTTTTCATTCATTGTTGATTCATTCATTCATTCATTCGTTCGTTCGGTTGTTCGTTCGTTCATTCGCCCGTCCGTTCATTCATTCATTCATTCATTCATCCATGCATTCATTCGTTCATTCATTCATTTGTTCGTTCATTTTCCTGCGTTCGTTCATGTGTCGGTTCGTGTAGCACCACGCTTTACTCTGAGCAGGACGAGAGGGACCGAAGCATTCCCGCACCGACACACTTCTGACGAGGATCGAACCCAAGACCTTTCAGTCACGATCTATCGCTCTGTACGTTGCGGCACGGAGCATCTGGTATTTTGAAAGAAGAAGGGAAAAAAAAAAAAGAAAAAAAAAGAAAAGAAAAAGAAAGAAAAAAAAAAAAAAAAAAAAAAAGAGAAGAAGAAGAAAAAAGAAGAAGACGAGATTTGTTGAAGGAGTTGTCACGCTCCTATTACATAAACGAAGAAAAAAAAAATATCTTCCAAAGAAAACTTTACAACCGATGAATTCATGAATTGTCTACCTACGGAAAGTGGCAATATATCAGACACACACACACACACACACACACACACACACACACGCACACACACACTATCAACATAAGCACCAAGAAACGCATCGCGGTGTGCAGTACCTGAAACAACAACGCTGAAGAAATGATCAAGAGCCGACGAAGTTTGCCTGCCTCTGCCCCCTAACCGACTCCCTGACCTCAAACACGGCACAGCAGAAGTAGTTTGACGTGCACATAGCCGCACACACAACCCGTCAGTCTACACAACAACATTCTGTTCACACACTAAAACAAAAAACAAACAAACAAACAAACAAAAAAAAAAACGTTGAGTACCGAGGAGGAAAAGTGCTTTTTACGTGAACAAAAAAAAACAAAAAAAAAACAAAAAAATCGCTGTACAGCGTCAAGAATCGTTTTGTACAAAACAAAACAAACACAAACAAACAAACAAAAAAAAGCCCAAAAAGGGGGCACATCTTTATATCCGTTCAAATCCCATAAGCAACGTCCGTTTAAAATGACTTACCTTTAAACTGGCACATTTAGTGTATGTTGAAAATAGCACAGAAAATATATTCGTTTAAAAGAGCATGTCCGTTTAAAATGGCACCGGTAATGTCCGTTAAGAATGGCACAGGTCATGTTCGTTGAGAACAGCTCAGGCAATGTCCGTTAAGAATGGCACAGGTCATGTTCGTTGAGAACAGCTCAGGCAATGTCCGTTAAGAATGGCACAGGTCATGTTCGTTGAGAACAGCTCAGGCAATGTCCGTTAAGAATGGCACAGGTCATGTTCGTTGAGAACAGCTCAGGTAATGTCCGTTAAGAATGGCACAGGTCATGTTCGTTGAGAATGGCACAGGTATGTCCGTTAAGAATGGCACAGGTCATGTTCGTTGAGAACAGCTCAGGTAATGTCCGTTAAGAATGGCACAGGTCATGTTCGTTGAGAACAGCTCAGGCAATGTCCGTTAAGAATGGCACAGGTAATGTTCGTTGAGAATGGAACAGTCATGTTCGTTGAGAACTAGCTCAGGTAATGTCCGTTAAGAATGGCACAGGTCATGTTCGTTGAGAACAGCTCAGGTACTGTCTATGTCGAGAAGCACAGATAGCATCTGTTTGAAACGGTACAGTAACGATGGCAAGCGTGAAAATGGCCATTTGAAGAATGACTCATCCTGTATCTGCTTCAATGGGTAATAACAGAGCTGTCAGGGTTTCAATTAAAAGAGCATAATCAGAAGTTCAAGGTGTAAGAGAAAACTTCACTGTCCAAATCCGAACAGTGGGGAAACAGACAGAGAATGAATGAAAGGGAAAAACAAGAAAAAAGAAATGCGGTTAAACCACCACCACCACTACCAACAACAACAATAACACACAACACTAAACACGCTAAAGCTAAAAACATTCAGTGATTTGGGGCAAGAACATCAGAAGGATGATACCAGTACATACCCCTAGCCTGAAAATGCCTCTAACAAAAAGCAGGAACATTCTTCAAAGGAGAATAACAGAAAAGATGAAAGTTGACACTTTAGTCCCTTGAGACCACATCTCTTGGTGTGACTTTTAACTCTGTCTGCATTTCCCCGAATATCAGGTATGAATTTAAGACTTTCCCCCATGAATTATGTATGAATTCGGCGCTCTGTTCTCACGAAAACCTATCCTGATATAATTGAACAAATTTGATTCTCTCTCCGCATGAAAGTCTTTTTTTTTTTTTTTTAATTGAAAAGTGACATTATTACCTCCAACATGCCCCTGAGAAAGAGGGAACGGGGGGGGGTGGGGGGGGGGGGGGGGGGGGGGAGATTGGGGATTACAATCTGAGCACTGTGTGTGTGTATGTGTGTGTGTGTGTGTGTGTGTGTGTGTGTGTGTGTGTGTGTGTGTGTGTGTTCTTCAAGAAAACCCTATATCAGTTCTTGACTCTCAAACTTCTCTTCCTGCCCAACATTTCATGGGCAAACCTTCACTTCTAAGCAAAAATGTCATTTCCACCAAAAAAAAAAATTACAAGTAAACAAAGTAACCATGCCAAGATGGATTGTCATGAGAGAGTAAAGAACCTATGTCCAGATACATTTTCGACAGAGTAAAGTACTAAATTCATTCCAATATTGAATTCATGGAGGACACGCATCGAACTCATACTGAAGTTAATTCATGGCACTGCGGACTATACTGAATTCATGTCAAGGTATAGTTTCATGTAGATGAAGTACTGAATTTATCTATATTCAGAGGGGTATAGTTTCATGTAGATGAAGTACTGAATTTATCTATATTCAGAGGGGTATAGTTTCATGTAGAGAAGTACTGAAATTATCTATATTCAGAGAGATTTTCGTGAGAACGAAGCACTGAATTCATCATATCCTGATCAAATTCATGGGAGAACAGTATTGAACCCATACCTTTATTCATGCAAATGCAGACAGTATCAAATTCTTTGTCAAGACAAGACTTTCATGCGGAGAGAGAATCAAATTTGTTCAATTATATCAGGATAGGTTTTCGTGAGAACAGAGCGCCGAATTCATACATAATTCCTGGGGGAAATTCTTGAATTCATACCTAATATTCGGGGAAATGCAGACAGAGTTAAAGTCACACCAAGAGATATGGTCTCAAGGGACTAAAGTATCAAATGCATGTCCAGATAGACATTCCTAGGAATAAAGTACCCAGATGATACTGCTGCATCTCTTCATGGGAATCGAATGCAGGAAAAGTCTTTCATTTCTATCAAGATACACTGGCATGGAAATGATGTGTGTTCATCCATTTCAAAGATGATTACGATTTTCACGGCAACGTCATCATAAAAGAATTAAATTCATATGCAGACAGACACAAAATATCTAATTCGTATCCCAGTAATGAAGAGAGAGAGAGAGAGAGAGAGAGAGAGAGAGAGAGAGAGAGAGAGAGAGAGAGAGGGAGAGAGAGAGAGGGTGTGTACACACGTACGAGTTCATTGTGGTGGTTGTACAATTCCACGACAGGTTCGTGATCAATAAGAGTCGTGCTCTTTTGTTGTTACTGGCACAGAAACGGTTATATAAGTGGTGTGAAAGTATAGGCATGATTTCATTCATACAGGTGACAATCATTACGATCGTGAAAAAAATTGGTTTAACATTACAAAAAGAAAAAAGGAAAAAAAAAAAAAAAAAAGGAAAAAAAAAAAAAAGAAAGAAAAAAAAATCTGGAAGTAAAACGACTACACAGCATGACTCATCCTTTCTGCTGGTTGGTTTTCAGCTTCAGGTTGGACTGAAGTGGATTTTTAATCATTCTTTTTCGGAGCGATTATATTTTGTTTCAAGGCAATGGGACCTACGCGCTGAGAATGTAATCAACTACCTACCCCCCCCCCCCCCCCCCCACTCCCCCATCCTCCCTCGTCCTCGTCCCAGTCCCCCTTCCCTACCCACCCTCCCCTTCGTCCTTTATTAGTTTCACACGTCGACCGTGTTGTTGGATTTTATGTCCTTTTTAAAAAAAATTCTATTTTTATTATTATCATTATTATTATTATTATTTTTTTTTTTTTTACCGTGGATCGGGGTTTGCGTGGAGCTCTGATTTTGACTCGCTCTTCTCTCTCACTCTCTCACTCTCTCTCTCTCCTCACACACACCACACACACCACACACACACATATATATATATATACTTGTTATCCCCCCCCACTACTTACTTGTTCATCATATATATATATATATATATAGATAGAGAGAGAGAGAGAGAGAGAGAGAGAGAGAGGAGGGCGGGGGGGGGGGACCTTTGCGGGGGGGGGGGGGGGGGGGGGGGCAATACACATGGGGGGGGGGGGGGGGGGGGGGGGCGGGGTGGGGGGGAGGGGGGGGGGGGACCCGGTCGGCCCTCCGACCTTTTTCTTAACCCAATGTCTGCAATACAGTATGATTGCATCCCGTCCACCCTCCGATTTCTCACCTGTCTGAGAGCATTGTGTGCCAAAAATCTATAGTTCTCACCGGGCTTCAATGACAAGTCTCAAGAAACAATAACAAAGCCAACATACATAGTTCTCACCATGGTTTCAGTGACAAGTCTCATGAAGCAATAACAAAGCCAGTCCACGTTCCTTCGTACCTTAACTTCTGTCCGTTATCGGTTTTGTTTGTTTGTTTGTTTTTTTTTTTTGTTTTTGTTTTTTTTTTTCGTCTTACAGTTTGTGGGTTCCTGACACCCATCACTGGTGGGCCTGCACGTTTTTCTTCGGATCTGAAAGTTAGGTGAAAGAGCTCGCGATACTCTTGTGTTTGTTGTTTTCATTCTTCCTGCTGGTTGTGTGTGTGTGTGTGTGTGTGTGTGTGTGTGTGTGTGTGTGTGTGTGTGTGTGTTCACTGTGGCCACAGGTGTTAGCCTCACTTGGAGTTTATTTTGGATTCTTCCCATTGTTTGTTTGTTTGTTTTTAATGATGTGCAGGTGTTAATATCATCTCGTATCATGTATTGTGATTCTTCCCGCTGTGTCTGTAATGCACAGGTGTTGACATCACTCATGTGATTCGCATCTTTGACATCACTCTTCTTCTCTTTCTTCTCACGGCTAGTATCATGCACAGGTGTTGACATCACTCATGTGATTTATCTTTCTCTTCTTCTCACCGTTTTTATAATGTACAGGTGTTGCCATCACGTGACATCACATGATTCATCTTCCTTGTTTCCACCGTGTGTGTATAATGTACAGGTGTTGACATCACACCTACAGGCAGTCATTATTAGTCAGTGATGTCAAATGAAATGGTAGAAACCAAATGCAAGCGAGGACCGAGTAATATAAAAAAAAACATGACTGAAAGGAAGACCTTATCGACGCATCAGCAAGAATTCAGGACGATTGAAAACGTCACTCAACGAGACTAAACCTAAGTATCAATGACTGAATGATAAATAAATCACTTAAACAAAGACTTTATATTAACCAAATCATCTAAGCGTCAATGACTGAATGATTAAAAAAAACAACACAACAACAACAACAAAAACCCCATCACTTAAACAAAGACTTTCATTTTAACCGAGACATCAAGTACAGGACTTAGTAATTAAAAAAAAAAAAAACTTAAACAATGACGTTATATTAACTGAATTATCAACTAGAAGACTGAACAACAAAAAAACAACAACAAAAAAAAACTTCACTTAAACGGAGACTTTACCTTAACCGAGGTATTAAGTAAAGGACTGAAATATAAAAACATCACCTAAACAAAGACTTTATTTTAACCGAGACATCAAGTACAGGACTGAATAATGAAACAACTTCACTTAAAACAAAGATTTTATTTTAACCGAAATATCAACATGAAGACCGTGCGACAAAAACATCACCTAAACAAGGACTTTATTTTAACCGAAATATCAACAAGCGGACTGAGCGATAAATGCATCACTTGAAGACTATTTAACCAAGATATCAATTTGAGGACTTGGCTATACAACATCACTAAAACAAAGACTTTATTTTTAGCTAGAGGACTGGGCAAAAAAATAAATATCACTTAAACAACAGACTTTATTTTAACCGAAGTATCTACTAGAGAACTGGGCAACAGAAAAATTATTTCAACACTTTATCTAAACAACTTTTTTTTTTTTTTTTATTTTAAGACGGCGCAATAAAACAAAAACTTCGTTTAAAAAAAGGTTTCATTATAACGAAGGTATCTACTAGAGAAACAAACAAAAAGAAAGCTTCATTTAAACAAACACTTTGTTTTCACCGAGGTATCTACTAAAGGACTGGGCGACACACTCCCCCCCCCCCCCCCCCCCCCCCCCCCCCCCCCCCCAAAAAAAAAAAAAAAAGGAAAACAAAAACAGGAATGTATTTTAACCGCGGTATCATCTTTCAGAGAACTGCGCGAAAAAAAAAAGTACATGTTTTATACAAAGACTTTCTTTGAACTGGGGTGTTCTCTAGAGGACTGAGTCATTCAAAACATTTACTTACACGAAGGTTTTCTTTTAGCCGAGGGACCAACTAAAGGACTGAGCAACGAAAACACCACTAAAAAACAAAGGCTTTTTATTTTTAACTGAGGTATTAACTAGAGGACTGGGCGACAAAGGAGACAATGATTAGACAAAGACTTTACTTTAACCAAGGTATCAACAAGACGACAGTGTTTTAAAAAAAACAAACCAAAAAAAAAACCCCATATTTTTAAACAAACCCTTCATTTGCGATTAAAAAAAACAAAAACAAACAAACAAAAAAATATCATTTAAAGAAAGAATGTATTTTTTAACCGAGGTGTTAAGCTAGATGACTGGGCCATAAAAAGACTGAACCGGGGTATGAAGCTAGTTGGGGGAACCGGGAGAGCGCAGACCGCTGGTCTCGTATTAAAAAAAAAAAAAAAAAAAAAAAAAAAAAAAAAAAAAATCTGTGTTCACTGGATCCTGGATATTATCCGCATCTGCTCAATTCTTACAAAATTCGTAGATACCAATTGTAACTAGCAAAAAAAAAAAAAAAAAAAAAAAAAAAAAAAAAAAAATCTGTGTTCACTGGATCCTGGATATTATCCGGATCTGCTCAATTCTTACAAATTCATAGATACCAATTGTAACAAGCCTTTTCTTTGAAAATAATCCAAAGTGAACCGCCGCAGTAGTTGTCGAGAAATACATGAAAAGAAAAACGCAGCAAAGAAAACAAACAAACAAAACAAAACAAAAAAGCCCCATTTCGTAAATTTAAATAAAGTGAACACACACACACACACACAAAAAAAAAAAAAAGAAGGAAAGAAAGAAAGAAAGAAAGAACGCACGAAAACGTGGATCCGTCAATAATCTGGATCCGCATAAAAAATTCCACCGGATCGTTCTTGGGTCACAAGTCCATCATTCCAGCCACGCATCGTTGCCAATCCGGTCCATCCTTTCAACCCCCCCCCCCCCCCCCCCCCCGCCTCCCTCCCCCACCTGCTTTACAAAGCAGACAGAGCGTCGCAGACTCTGGCTGGCACCACCAGTGTTGCTGTCTCTGACGTGTGTGTGGTGTGTGGGTTCTCTCCCGTTCTGTACAGTCGCTGTATAGTCCAACATGGGCTATCAATGCAGTTTGGTGAAGGGGGTTCGAAAGGTACAGCCGTGCAAACAGAACACACCCGCCGTAGCGCAGGTGGTTCTGAAGCTGCTGACTGCGTAGGGATCGGGGAATATTCGGCGATGAAAACGGATCAGGGGGTTTGTTTGCGAAATCTCTCTGACAACCCGACAGGCAGGCAGACAGGCGAACAGACAGGCGAACAGACAGCGAGAGTTCAATCTACACCTGCTTGACGACGCAGGTGACTGAGCAACGGGCCACACACAATCCCCCCCCCCCCCCCCCCCCCCCCCCCCCCCCCCCCCCCCCCCCGCTCGTTCAACATGCCCGCTGCAATAAACGGGGAAGGAAACGGATGCATGTCAGAACCTCAGTCGGAGAATAATCGTGCCGTACGGCACCTATGGATATCGCCCAGGTCTTCCTGCAGGTTGTTTTGACAATGCACAGGTGTGAACAATACCGCATGCCTCCTTCAGCTTGATGCTTTCCGCTCTTTTCTGAATGCCTCCCCGTCCTGTTAGCATCCTGCACCGTTTATCTCATTGTTCCTGCCGTTTTTCCTGATGCCAACGTGTTGGATTCGCACATACCGTTTATTCCGCCCCGTGTTTTTTTTCCTTTTTTTTTTTTTTTTTATTTTTTTTTTTTTTTAAATGAAAGCGCAAGTGTTAACAGCAGTCTGACAATTCATCTGATTCTACCCGCTATTTCCTTAATGCACAGATGATCATATTGCACGTATCATTGATCTAAAACCCTCCCATAACTTTCCTAATGCACAGGTATAACATGGTCCCATAATTCATCGGATTCTTCCTGCTGCTAGCTTATTATGCCCAAGGTGTTAATAGCACATATATCAATGATCTAACTCCTTCCCGTGGTTTTTATGTGGTTTAACAGGTGCTCACATTTGTCATGCATTCATCTCACTCTCCCCCCCCCCCCCCCCCCCCCCCCTCCAATGCCCAGGTGTTAATATCACATATGTTATTGATCGAATCTTTCCCGTGGTTTTTAGGTGTTTAACAGGTGTTGACATCAGTCCTGTATTCATCTCACTCTTCCCTTTTTTGTCTCTCTAATGCCCAGGTGTTAATATTACATATGTTATTGATCTGAATCTTTCCCGTGGTTTTTGTGTGTTGAACAGCTGTTCACATCAGTCCTGTGATTCATCTCATTCTTTTTCCGCTGTGGCCCCCCCCCCCCCCTCCCCCCCCCCCCCCCCCCCCCCCCCCCCCCCCCCCCATGCCCGCATGTTAACGTCACATACATCATTTACCTAAAACCTTCCCATCAGGCTCATGACCCACAGGTGTTGAGATCAGTCCCATAATTCATCTTGATTCTTTCCCGCCGTTCCCACAATCACTGGTTGTTAACGTCACACATATCTTTTATCTAAAATCCTTCCCCGTGCTTTTCATGTGTTTCCACAGCTTTTAACACCAGTCGTACATTCATCTGGTTCTTTTCACAATTTTCCCCCCAAGTTGCTCAGGTGTTGATATCACGTATAGCCTACCATTTATCTCAATCTTTCCCGTGGTTTTTCAGGCGTTTCACAGGTCTTAACATCAGTCCTCAAATTGATCGGATTTTTCCTCCCGCCATTTTTCCTAAGGCCAGGTGTCATTATCGTCACTCGCACTCAGTCCCTCTAAATCCGTCCTATGGTTTTCATCATATACAGGTGTTAACAACATCAGCCCTATAATTCACCTGATCTTTCCTGCTGTTTATTCCCTGATGAACAGATGACAAGATTACTCCCATCGTCTATCTGAGCAGTCCCGTTGGGTTTATAATGCACATGTGCTAACATCATTCATAGGTCTTATGTAATGTTCCTAATAGTGTTCTTTGATGTACAGATGCAAACATCACACGCATGATTTATTTGATTCTTCCGGCTGTTTCCGTATTGCTCTGTTGCAAACGTCACTCGTATCAGTTATCTTGTTTTAGGTTTCCTGTTTCTTTATGATAGACTTTTTGAAACACTGGTACACACACACACACACACACACACACACACACACACACACACACACACCCACACACACACACACACACTCTCTCTCTCTCTCTCTCTCTCTGTTTTTTGTACTGTCTTTCACCCCCTCCCCCTCCTCTCTCATACATTGTCATTCTCATATGCTGACTGCTGTCTGGGAAGTGTTGTGTTGTGCATTTTTGTCTGTTATTCATAACATCATCTAGATGACATAGTTGTCAAAAAAAAAAAAAAATCACTTGTCTGTTACGCCTTGTACATCAAATCAACATTACCCGAAGTCACGTCTCGTGTATTCTTTTGGATTTCACCTTCTTCTCAGCACTAAATCTGCCGTTTTCGTAAATTATCTTTATTCCCCCCCCCCCACCCCCTTCCTTCCACCCCCCCCCCCCCCCCCCCCCCCCCCCCCCCCCCCCCATTTCCTCATCTCCGTCGTTTCCATACGCGCGCAGGTGTTAGCGTCACTCTATAATCATAATTCACCTTCAGCCTCCTTCCCGTGTGTTTTCATGCGACACAGATGTTCTGAGTGCTTGCAGTCAGTATGAATGGCGCACACATTACAGCACCAACCACTGCACGTTACTATTTATGGAGGATTAAAAAAAAAAAAAAAAAAAAGACAAAATGATGGCGGTAGCAATATAATTCACAGATCACCCCCCCCCCCCCCCCCCCTCACTCCCCCACCCCCCACTTGATGTGACTTTTTGGTGTTCCTGAGAGAACTAATCCTTTACTTGATGTCACTTTTTGTCTTGATTTTCACTTGATCTCAGATTTTACGATGGGAAGATTTTAAAACGATTTTTTAACCATGTTTTTAAAGATGTGATTTTTTTTTTTTTTTTTTTTGGTGTTCCTGAGAGAGAGAGAGAGAGAGAGAGAGAGAGGAGAGAGAGAGAGAGAGAGAGAGAGAGAATCATTTATCACTTGATCTGATATTTTACGATGGAAAGATTTTGAAACGACTTGAACGTGTATTCAAGAACATCTGTTTCAACGATGTTTGTGCGCTCGAGGTGACGTTTTCATCGCTGTTGTTGTCATTTTAAAGTCTATGCCCAGATAAAACTTCCACCAGATGTCAAGCTACAAGTGGCCCTTTGCGGTCGGCTGGGCTATAAGCAACATGGAAATATATCAGTATATATATATATATATATATATATATATATATATATATATGTGTTGTGTGTGTGTGTGTGTGTGTGTGTGTGTGTGTGTGTGTATAATCCTTTCTGACCTTTGTCCTTCAAACACAACCTGTATCTTGGTTTGGATGAAAGATCCAGTGGATTTTCAAAGGAACAGAAACAGCAACATAAACTCCATTATCTGCCCTTAGTTTTTTTTTCGATCTCCATCTCTTTTCGGTGCAAACTTTGATCCGTGTGTACGGCCATGTAAGTCACCAGTTCTACAGCTTTTTTTCTCGCGAAACGGACCCGTTGTCAAGCGAGAGGGCGACTCCAAATCGTCTGCGAGCTGGCGGCCCAGTTTATCCCGCGAAACACGCTGTGAATACTGCCGTGTCCAAAAACACTACGCTGCGGCTGCTGCTGTTTTTCACGTGCGCTGCAAACACTATGCGATTCGAGCTTTAGCATGCGTATCTGATCAGCTACCGAAGCAAAACAAACAAACAAACAAAACACTACTCCTCGCTTTTCCTCAACAAGCAGTTCCGCAAGCTTCGTTTGGATTTCCCCCATTGATTCTAAGACAAATTAATTTTCTTTTTGAATTTCATCATCATTTCTTTTTCCTGAAGAATACCGTTTGTTTGTTTGTTTGTTTTCAAGGGGGGGGGGGGGGGGGGGGGGGGGGGGGTCAAGGAACACTACTCCCAAATGATTTAATCATTTTGAAAAGTTGGTTCAAATTATCTCCCTTTCCGCACCCCGTCAGAGTGTTATGCGATAGTGTTTTCAGCGTGAATGGGCGATGTCTGCAGCTCGTAGGTCTTACTGTCCACGCGGGCTGGAGCAATGGTATAATGTGAAGACAATCGGCGCTACAGTCATTTTCAACACGTGAGCTGCTGAACACAATACTGACTGTGGCATATTTGTCTGCGAGGAGCCAGTCTGGCCTTAACACCGGGAGATATGGGCAGTCCCCATACTTATTTCATAAAGCTGGCATTTGCCTAGATTAGTACAAAATACTTTCCCCTACTTCACTTATCCCCGGAACCCCACACAGCTACATCCCCTAAATACGCCTTCTGAAATAATAGCCATCACACACACACCGGGAAAATCCGAAAGGTGATTAATTTCCACGTATAAGATATCAATGCCAAACTTACATAGACTGATCACTATCAGTTCTTTGGCAGTTCTGTAGATTAGAAACAGCGCAGTCGAAACCCACTGGATACATAATAAAACAGATTTCTGACCACAGATCTTCTGTAAAAACACACACACACACACACACACACACACACACACACCTCTTTAAGCACGTAATCGTCCGATTACGTATATGTTTTCATACGTCATTTTCCTATACGTATTTATTTGTTTTTCTTTGCATGTCACAGGTCCTTAAGACGGTCTATGACCGAAACGTCGACATTTGTTCTGTTTTTTTTTCTTCTGTTGTTTCTTTTTTTTTTTTTTTTCTTTTTTT
>JADBJO010006213.1:78842-81342 GCA_016801955.1 Conus betulinus
TCTACACAGCAACAATAACTGGAGAAAATGACTAAAAATCCAAATTATTATTATATTATTATTATTATCATCATTATTATTATCTACCCAGGTAGAGCCGGCCGAAGAGCAGCCTACTGGCGCTCGTTCAGTCGTTTCCCGTACCATTCAAATATCAGTCACTCATTTTCATTTAACTCATTTATTCCTCCAGTTTCTCACATAGGATGCATACGATGTTTTATACGTGTCCTCCATTTCCACCGGTACACGATGGCACACGATAACAGTAAGTGACAATTTTTGTGTCCCTTGGTAAGAAATACCAGGCGGCTATCTTCAATTTACATCAATTTTGCCAGGGCAGCGGGGAACACCCCCTGCTCTTTTCGATTTTCAACTGCCGTGGGTTCTTTAACGTGTGCAGGGGGCCAGGAAGGCACACGGGTCCGACTCGCTTATAGTCCCCATCCGATGGACTTGACGTTCAGTTCGATTTGTCATTCAAACTGGGAAAGAAAGGGCGAGAAAGGCAGGGCTCGAACCCACGCACTTCTCACACGTACGACACAGATTTCTGACCGTTGCCCCCCCCCCCCCCCCCCCCTTTTCTTTTTTTTTTTTTTTTTTTTCCTCCCCTTCTGTCTGTGTTTGTTTGTTGTAGTTATTTCTCCGTGGCACGCGTGTGCGTTATGGTTCTGTGTGATGGCTGTTAACATCATGTCTCTTTGATTGTCACGAACAACGGCTAGTCAACTCTCTGTCTGTCTGTCGGTCTGTCTGTCTGTCTGTGTCTCTCTACGTACGTACACAAGCACGCACTCACACGACCGTATGCACGCACGCACGCATGCACACACGCATACACACGTACACACACACACACACACACACAGACACGCGCGTGCGCGCACGCGCGCGCGCGCGCGCGCGCGCGTGCCCGCACGCACACACCACCACCACACCACCACCACCACCACCACCACCTCTTCCAGAGGCCAGAAATTTGTATGAAGTACATCCTACAACCATGACTAACGTACAAAGTGCAATGACTTAACCCAAACCCAGTCGATCCTTAAAACAGCATAGGCATTTATTCAGACCTATCTGATCTCCCCCCCCCCCCCCCCCCTTCCCCTCACAACCCCCCCCCCCCCCCCCCCCCCCCACACACACACACACACACACATAAATCGCCACCTCCCAAACCCCTGAAACTGTTCTGAAACAAAACTAAACAAAAACAACAGCAAATCCGCTATCACAGGGACCATCTTTTAACAAGGTCTTCACACACACACACACACACACGCGCGCGCGCGCGCGCGCGCGCGCGCGCGCGATTCTACTCCTGTTGCTATGATGACCTTCTTTTTGTTCTATTTTTCTTTTCTTTTCTTTTTTTTTTTTTTTAAACGCCGCTTGAAATGCATGGCGACGGTCATTTTCCCAGAAGATGTACACCATCTTGCCGTTCCCACTTGACGCAGACATTTCAGAGAAAATATTTCAGCAGTAATTGTTGTTCACATTCTTTCATTGAGAGAGAGAGAGAGAGAGAGAGAGAGAGAGAGAGAGAGAGAGAGAGAAAGAGAGATGGACGCGGGCGGGGGAGGAGTGACGGGGGGGGTGGGGTGGGGGGGGGTGGGGGGTGGGGAGGGCGACGAGACAAGAGAAAGAGGGTAAATAATGTCAAGCGCAGGTTATAAACACATTATTATTATTATTATTATTATTATTTTATCTTCTTTTTCCATAACTTGTAGTTGAGTTCGTGAGCAGTTATGGAGTTCAATTCATCATAAAGCTTTACGATTTTCTTGATTTTTTTTGTTTTTATTTTTCCTTCTAATTGGGAATGCAATAGTCTGGGCGCGATCTGTGCGATTCTGGGTCAAGCAATAACGGGGTGGGGGGCGGGGGATGGGGGAGCAAAAAAAAAAAAAAAAAAAAAAGAAAAAAAAAAAACCAGAAAAAAAACAGTGTTAATACAGAGAAGGAACCCCCTGATACAGTGCGGTGAGACAGAAGGAGAGAAAAAAAAATGGGAAAGGGAAAGTAATGGGACCGGACTTAGTGCAGTATGACTGAATAACGGAATAAACAAATAAAATAAATCAACAATAGAAATCAATAAGTAAGTAAGTAAGTAAGTAAGTAAGGAATAAACACATAAATAGATTAATAATAAAAATCAATAGGTAAGTAAGTAAGTAAGGAATAAACAAATAAATAAACTAATAATAGAAATCAATAAGTAAGTAAAGGAATAAACAAATAAATTAATATTAGAAATCAATAAGTAAGTAAAGGAATAAACAAATAAATAAATCAATAATAGAAATCTCAAACGCTAAAGGGAAACTGATAAGACCTAAATGCTGAATGCAAAAAAAGAGAAAAAAGAGAGAGAGAGAGAGAGAGAGAGAGAGAGAGAGAGAGAGAGAGAGAGAGAGAGAGAGAGAGAGTAATGGGACCTGATTTAGTGCATTGTGACATAAAAACTAAGCGCTAAACA
>JADBJO010006213.1:86342-88842 GCA_016801955.1 Conus betulinus
CTCTTTCGGCGATACAGTATTTTTTTTTTCCATTTCCGCCTGCAATCACCTCACGTTGACACTGACAATCATCAACAATCATGGAAGACTCTGAACTCCAGTAGGACGGCCTTACAGGGGGAGGACGGGTGGTGTTGGTAGTGAGCTCAAAGTTGAAGAGAGCAGGGGACAGAACGCTCCCTTGTTAGACACCTTTGCACGGAATAGATGGAATGGGTTGAGCCCCCTATACCTACCCCCTCCCTCCTCCTTTTTTTTTTTTTTTTTTTTTGTATACAAACATTCCCATCAGCACCAACGACAATGACGTAATTCTAAAAGCGATTCTACACAGTACACACAGTACACAGATCTCGCAACAAGAACGAAATACATGTAAACTAAAAGTAATTTTTCTGTTATTTGAAAGGCATTGGCATACACAGGAATAAGATGCCTGCGAATTTTCTCTCTCTCTCTCTCTCTCTCTCTCTCTCTCTCTCTCTCTCTCTCTCTCTCATCTCTCATATATGTATATGTATATATATATATAAAATTTTTTTGTGTGAAAAAGTAGAGAGAATATTCGACTTACGAACGTTACAAATTACACATTCGTTCGTTATGATATGTTTCAGTATAAAGATGTGCAAACGAACATCCACATTAGCAGACCTACCTCACGTTCACGTGAAGATCATTCTCATTGACAGATCATCTACATTTTCTTTTCCTCTGTGTGTGTGTGTGTGTGTGTGTGGTGTGTGTGTGTGTGTGTGTGTGTGGTGTGTGGGTGTGGGGGGGGGGGGGGGGGGGGGGGGGGGGCATGGTTGGCATTGCATCGTATGCCTGTCGCGGTGGTCAGGGTCGATCACTCCTGTAGGGACTGCTCCTCCACACATGCGAGAGTTGTTATTACAGGACACAGGGGGACTATGATGCGGTGTGTTTCTTCTGAGTCGGAGATTAGGTTTAATTCATTCACAGCTTCGTCAAATCATTTTTCTTTCTTTCTTTCTTACTTTCTTCTTTCCTTTCTTTCTTACTTTCTTCTTTCCTTTCTTTTTACTTTCTTTCTTTCCTTTCCTTCCTTCCCCCCTCCCCTTTTTTTTTTTCTTTCTTTCATTATTTCCTCGATCTTTCATTCATTCATTCTTTCTTTCCTTTCTTTCTTCTTCTTTTCTTCTTCTTCTTCTTCTTCTTCTTCTCTCTTTTTAAACCAGTCACTCACGATCCAGTTGCAAATGAGAGTTTCCTATTCGTAATAACTGAGACGAGATGATTTTCTTCTTTCTTTTTTATTGTCTTTTCTTCTTCTTCTTCTTCTTCTTCTTCTTCTTCTTCCAACGACGAGTTATGTTTCAGTTGGTGATGACAGTAATTCATTCATAGCTACGAGGAGGCTTTTTTTTTTTCTCTTTCTTTCTTCTTCTTTTTTTACTTTTACCTCCAGCACCCGATATGGGTCTTGGCGTTTGGTTGGGCTTTAAGATAAGAAAAAAAATTATATATATCTATATCTATACACACACACACCAGCATCCTTGAATGGATCCTCAAGCATAGGCTCAAAGAGTGTCCCCTACATTTTATACTGTTTGCATAATGCTTTTAGTTTTTTCAGCAACTTTTTTTTCCTCTCTTCACACTTTTGTTTTTGTTCCATTTTACTACCCTTCGCTGGCTGCTTTGGGGTGCTGTTGGATTCTTTTTTGAAACCCTGGTGGTGAGATAAGTCCGATCCAGCGGACGAAAGGGCCTAGGAGCAGGCAATACATCTGCCTTCGAGATGGAGTTCGATGATTGTAGGAGCAGGCAATACATCTAGATCTGCCTTCGAGAGAGAGTACGATGGTTCTCTTAGGCAGTTTGTGAAGGGTTTCTCATATTTATGATATATTCCTCTCATTTTCCCCCCCCCCCTAAAAGTTCAAAATCACTGCCTTGTCATTTCTATAATGACAGAAAAATTGTTAACCTGCACTTGTCTCCCCCCCCCCCCCCCCCCCCCCCCCACACACACACACACACACAACAACTTGAATTGTTCAGTACCACCACTTTTCATCAAAGGTGCCGAAGTAGAACGCGTTGAATCATACAAATATTTAGGAACTTTTATAGATAATAAGCT
Organism: Conus betulinus; assembly: GCA_016801955.1. Lineage (NCBI taxonomy): Eukaryota > Metazoa > Mollusca > Gastropoda > Neogastropoda > Conidae > Conus > Conus betulinus. The sequence continues at coordinate 88,456 of JADBJO010006213.1, forward strand.
GAATTTTAAATCCCATGTTGAGTATGTCCACAAAAAATGTCAAACCAGATTATATTGTCTTCGCAAGCTGCGATCATTTCATGTGAATACTGACATTCTTCGGACATTTTATTCATGCTTCTTGGAATCTGTTTTAACTTTTCTCATTTATGTGCTGGTATGGTGGGTTGACTGAGAAGAGTAGAAATGTGCTTGAGAAAGTGGTGAACGTGGGAGGAAAAATCGTTGGTGAGAGACAAAAAAGTCTGAGTGAGCTGTACAGGTGCCGTGTTGTTTGTAAAGCGAAGAAGATTGCGTGTGACCAGACCCACGTTCTTTTCTTGCAAATCAGTATGACCTTCTTCAGTCAGGACGAAGATATCGATCGGTTAAATGCAGAAGTGTCGG
>JADBJO010006213.1:93842-101342 GCA_016801955.1 Conus betulinus
GTTACATACGTACACTGTACATATCCGTGGATTATGTACATTGTGGATATCAGTTAAAGAAAAAAAAGGAATGGTTACTGCCAGTGTCACATAGAACGCTGTGCAAAGCGCGAGCCCGAACACACACACACACACACACCACACACACACACACACACACACACACACACACACACACACACTAATCTAATGTGTGTGTGTGTTGCGCGCGCGCACGCGCGCGCGTGTGATATACGTATGTATATATATATATATATATATATATATATATATATATATATATATATTATATAATTATATTATGGGGGACAATTAAGTATGTATGGTGGAGAACATCTATGTATATATGTATGTATACATGTGTATATATATATATATATTATATATATATACTCACACACACACACACACACACACACACACACACACACACATCAACACATATATACACACACACAAATCAACACATACACACAGTGACCAACACACACACACACACACACACACACACACACACACACACACACACAAACACACAATCTGGACAGAGGGTGGAGGGGAGGGGGGGGGGGGAGGGGGGTCAAACAGATAACCGTGTCCTGACTGGTGGGATTGCAGAGAGATAACTCGATCAACGCTGCACTGTCAAACCCGGGCCACCGCAAAATGGGGCTGTCTGCCTCTGACAGTCTGCACGGCCCGGGGAGGGAGGAAGGGAGGAGGGGGGCCGGGGGGGGGGGGGGGGGGGAGTGGGGGTGAGAGTGGTAAGAGGGGAGGAGAAAGATCAGGGGGGGGGGGGGGGGGAGAAGAGGTAGGAGGAGGTTGTGAGGGGTGGGGGGTGGGGGGGGGATAGGTCTGGACGGCTGGGGCTAAGTTTCGGAAACAGCGGGCTGAAGGATGGAGGAGGGGGTGAGAGGGAGATGGGGGAGGGGATGAGGGGATAGGGGGGGGGGTAGTAGGGGTGGGTGGGAAGGAGCTGAGATGGCGGCGGCAAGTGGGAGACTCATCACCTCTCCCTCCTCTTCCCCCCCCCCCCCCCCCCCCCCCCCCACCCCCTAACCTTCTCCCCCCCCCCCCCCCCCTTCCTCCCTTTTTTTCCCCCCCCCTCCTCACTGTGTCTTCGGGATGTCTCGCAGACATGCAGAGTGCCCTCCCCTACCCCTCCATCTCTCCCCCCCCTCCCTTTCCCCTGTCTCCCCCCCCCCCCCCTCTCTCTCTCTCTCTCTCTCTCTGTGTTAACAGAGAGACATGCAGGGTAAAGTTCGTCGCTCTGCCTCTCTCTTGCTCCCTTTCCTTCCACTGTCTCCCAGACATGCCCTGGAACCTCCCCCGCCCCCCTCCCGTCCCTCCACTCCACCCCCCCCCCCCCCCATCTCTCTGTTTAACAGACATGCAGACATGCACAGTTCCCTCCTCCTCCTCCTTTTTCTCCTGCGCCTCCTCCCTCCCTACTCCTCTCCCATTCCATGCCTCGTGGACTTATAGAGATCCTCCGCCCCACTCCCCTTCTCTCTCTCTCTCTCTCTCTCTCTCTCTCTCTCTGTCTCTCTCCTTTATTCCCTTTCTCTCTGTCGCTCTTCTCTCCTTTTTATTAAGGGTCCTTTCCCCGTCCCTTCACACAACGTCTCGTAGACCTAAGGGACTTGAGAGAGAGAGAGAGAGAGAGAGAGAGAGAGAGGAGAGAGAGAGAGAGAGAGAGAGAGAGAGAGAGAGAGGAGAGAGAGACAGAGAGACAGACAGACAGACAGAGAGACAGAGGCAGACAGACCAAACAGGCACAGACAGGCAGACACAGAGGCAAAGAGAAAGACGCAGAGAAACAGAGAAAGAGAGACAGACAGACAGAGAAAGACAGAGAGAGAGGCAGAGAAACAGAGACAGACAGACAGACAGAAAATGAGAAAATGAGAAAGAACCGATGTAGCAGGATGTGTGTGTGTGTGTGTGTGTGTGTGTGTGTGTGTGTGTGTGTGTGTGTGTGTGTGTGGTGCGGGGGGGGGGGGGGGGGGGGGTAGGGGATCTACTGACTGCAGTGGACTCAAGAGGAACCTGTGTGTTCAGACCTGCCTGGGTTCCTGGGGATTGCCCATAGAAAGGTTCTATCCTGACCTGCGTGGGCCTGGGTTCTATCCTGACCTGCCTGGGTTCTATCCTGACCTGCCTGGGTTCTATCCCTGACCTGCCTGGGTTCTATCCTGACCTGCCTGGGTTCTATCCTGACCTGCCTGGGGTTCTATCCTGACCTGCCTGGGTTCTATCCTGACCTGCGTGGGTTCCTGGGGATTGCCCATAGAAAGGTTCTATCCTGACCTGCCTGAGTTCTATCCTGACCTGCTGGGGTTCCTGGGGATTGCCCATAGAAAGGTTCTATCCTGACCTGCCTGGGTTCTGGGGATTGCCCATAGAAAGGTTCTATCCTGATGTGCCCTGAGGTTCTATCCTGACCTGCCTGGGTTCTGGGGATTGCCCATAGAAAGGTTCTATCCTGACCTGCCTGGCTTCCTGGGGATTGCCCATAGAAAGGTTCTATCCTGATGTGCCTGGCTTCCTGGGGATTGCCATATAAAAGGTTCTATCCTGACCTGCCTGAGTTCTATCCTGACCTGTCTGGGGGGTTTCCTGACTGGGTTTCCTGGGGATTGCCCATAAAAAGGTTCTATCCTGACCTGCCTGGGTTCTGGGGATTCTATCCTGACCTGCCTGGGTCCTATCCTGACCTTCCTGGGTTCTATCCTGACCTGCCTGGGTTCCTGGGGATGGCCCATAGAAAGGTTCTATCCTGACCTGCCTGGGTTCATGGGGTGCCCTATCCTGACCTGCCTGGGTTCTATCCTGACCCTGCCTGGGTTCTATCCTGACCCTGCCTGGGTTCTATCCTGACCTGCCTGGGTTCTATCCTGACCTGCCTGGGTTCTATCCTGACCTGCCTGGGTTCCTGGGGATGGCCCATAGAAAGGTTCTATCCGACAGGAGGCCCGTGCCCCTGGATGGTCCTCACTGGCCAGCGTCGTCTGCCGCCATTGTCCGGCTTTGATGGAGTCCCTGCTGTACCGTTTAGGCACACAGACGGTGCCTTGGGCTTTGGTTCGGCTGCTAGTAGTTAGTAGTAGTAGTAGTTAGTAGTAGTTGTAGTAGTGGTGGTGGTGGTGGTGGTGGTGGTGGTGTAAGTTGTAGCAGCGGAAGCAGCAGTGGCTAGCAGAAGCAGAAACAGTCTGCCTTGTACTATCATTTCAGGGATGTAAAGCACGGCGTTTTGTTGTTTTTGGAAGACACTAATCGCCAAAGTTTTGAAAATAAATATCTGGAATATTGCATGTCTCGGTTAAACTAACATATCAGCCAGAACTGGTTGATCAGAGAAAGAGAGAGAGAGAGAGAGAGAGAGAGAGAGAGAGAGAGAGAGAGAGAGAGAGAGAGCCAACACACAGAATAAGAGTTGTGAACTGGAGATAATTGGAGTTGTGAACATACACACAGAATAATTGGAGTTGTGAACTGGCCAGCACACAGAAATAATTGGAGTTGTGTGAAACTGGCCAACCCACAGAATAATTGGAGTTGTGAACTGGCCAACCCACAGAATAAGTTGGACTGGCCAACCCACAGTTGTGAAGTTGTGAACTGGCCACCACACAGGAAAGGACCACACATACAGGGCACACAAAACCAACGAATCATAAGACAAAAACACGACGTGTTTCGACCTCTTAGGCCTTCTTCAGGCAAGAGAAAGAGCACTCAGGACAACAGGAATGGAGAACGAGCACAATCACTTATCTGGTCAAAATCGGTGCAAGATGGGGGCGTTTGTCCTACATGTTGTTGATCTTGCCTGAAGAAGACGTAAGAGGTCGAAAAGCGTCGTGTTTTAAGATTTGACGAACAGTAGTGTTGGAAGAAGTAGTAGGAGGAGCAGCAGCAGCGCGCCAGCCGTGTCAGTGGCAGTAGAAGTAGCAGTGTACTATGCTATATGTATAAATTACGCATATGTGCAATAGCACAGCAAACATTCGTATAGCAATAGTATGGTGTGTGTGTGTGTGTGTGTTGTGTGTGTGTGTGTGTGTGTGTGTGTGTGTGTGTGTGTGTGTGTGTGTGCACACGTGCGTGCGTGTGTGTGTGTGATACAGAAACTACCGCCTGGTGAATCGTGAGTCTTCTGCAGAGAATAAAAAACAAAATCAAAAACAAACGAATAAACAAACAAACCTGGTGCTGAGCATTAGAAATGAGCATCACCTGGTGCCGTGTCAGCTCGTATCTGTGTGACACGTTGTTGGTGACACGATAGTGCTGTGTCAGATCGTGTCTGTGTGACACACGTTGTTAGTAACACGATAGTGCTGTGCGAGATCGTGTCTGTGTGACACGTTAGTGCTGTAACCAGATCGATGTCTGTGTGACACTGTGTAACACGATAGATCGTGTCGTGTCTGTGTGACACGTTGTTGGTAACACGATAGTGCTGTGTCAGATCGTGTCTGTGTGACACGTTGTTGGAAACACGATAGTGCTGTGCCAGATCGTGTCTGTGTGACACACTGTTGGTAACACGATAGTGCTGTGTCAGATCGTGTCTGTGTGACACGTTGTTGGTAACACGATAGTGCTGTGCTAGATCGTGTCTGTGTGACACGTTGTTGGTAACACGATAGTGCTGTGCCAGATCGTGTCTGTGTGACACACTGTTGGTAACACGACTTTATTTTCCACGTCTGAACTTCACCGTGATGTGTGGTGCACTGTACTATGTTGTGGTACGGCATACTGTACAATACTTTGTGATACTGTGTTCTGCACTATAGTGTGCTACAGTGTACTGTGAGGTACTGTGATATGGCAATCTGTTTCTGTACTGTGGTATGCTGTACTGTACTGTACTATACTGTGGTATGGTGTACTGTAATATACTGTGGTGTGGTGTACTGCACTATACTGTGGTATGGTGTACTGATCTATACTGTGGTATGGTGTACTGTTCTATACTGTGGTATGGTGTACTCTACTATACCGTGGTATGGTGTACTGTGCTATACTGTGGTATGGTGTACTGTACTATACTGTGGTATGGTGTACTGTACTATACTGTGGTACGGTGTACTGCACTATACTGCGGTATGGTGTACTGTTCTATACTTTGTGATATTGTGTACTGTACTATACTGTGGAATGGTGTACTTGTGATGTACTGTGATATGATAATCCGTTCTGTCCTGTGTGGTATGGTGTACTACTCTATCGTAGTGTATCACATTGTTCTTACTGCGCCATGTGCTGTGACGATGTCATGTTTTGTACTGTGTTCAATTTCATTCTATGGCAATGCGCTGAATCGCTTTCATCAAGCTCTGTCCTCTTGTGTGAGTGAATGAATATGAACGTATGAAAAGAGCAATACTGAAATATTAGTAATGATGATAATGATGATAATAATGAGCCTAAGAATAATAATACTAATACCACTACCAATAATGATGATGACGATGATGATAATAATGACGATGAAGATGATGATGATGATGATGATGATGATGATGATGATGATAATGATAATAAAGATAATCATATGCAGCTTTGTCTGGCATGGTACTGTCTTGCGCCGTTTTGCACCGTTTCGCGTTAGGCTGTCTCGTTGAGAATTTCCTTCGCTGCCATTTATCTGTAGGATTGTATCAGAGAGAGAGAGAGAGAGAGAGAGAGAGAGAGAGAGAGAGAGAGAGAGAGAGAGAGAGAGAGAGAGAGAGAGAGAGAGAGAGAGAGAGAGAGAGAGAGAGAGAGAGAGAGAGAGAGAGAGAGAGCGCGCAACTGAGCATTCGCGAGACTCGAGAGAAAGAGAGAGAGACTTCGATGGAAACATAAAACAACTGAACAATCGCACGGTAAACGCGCCTATTACGATTAATAACAGTCGATAATCAGAACTTAAAATGAAAAAAAAAATCCACGCATAATGATTCAAAGCGTACCCAAACACAGAAACAAACGAAACAAAACAAAACAAAAAAAAGGTGAAAACATGTCAGACAGACCAACAGAAAGAAAAAAAAAAATGGTATGATGGATCACGCCCCCATGCGCCTGCCCCTGCGCACATCCCTGCCCTATCATCTCCTTCCGGTACCAGGGGGAAGGGATGGGGGGGGGGGATGCGCTAGGTCCGTGACTTTTTCTGGTCCGCCGCCATGTTGGTAGCCATAGGTTTTTCGTGTGACCCCCTCCAACGCCCCTTACTCTCACACCCCCCCCCTCGTTCCCCCCCCCCCCCCCCCTCCCCCCTCCCCCCCACCCCCTCCCCCCTCACCCCGTCCCCCTCTCCCCCACCTCCCCTTCCCCTCCCCCCTCCCCTCCCCCCCCCCCCCCCCCCCGCCCTCCTCCCCCTCTCCGCCCCTCCTCCCCCCCCCCCCCCCCCCCCCCCCCCCTCCCCCCTCCCCATCCCCCCCCCCCCCCCCCCCCCCCCCCCCCCCGCCCGCCCCCCCCCCTCCCCGCCCCCTCCCCCCACTCCCCACCATGCCCCGATCACCCCCCCCCCTGACCCCCCCTCCCGCCTCCTTCCCCCTTCCCTTCCCCAGCACAACCCATTTCCTCCTCCTCCCCCCTCCAACCAACCACCCTCCCCCCCCCTCCTGTCCCGATCCGTCCCTTGTCCCTGCAGCCAAAACGATCATGTACTGGCTCTTTGCCCTTCTTTCCCCTAGGACCCTTCTCCTCACCACCCACACCCTTTACCCCCCCCCCCCCCACTCCCATCCCACCCCCACCCCTAAAGCCCTGAATCTCCTCCCTGCACCCTGAACCCTGCCGGCCTTCCTCCATGCTCGATAACCCTCCTTCTTCAGACCTCTCTTCTTCCTCCCCAGACCTTCCACCCGCCGCAGCCCCACCGCCCCCCCCCTCCCACACCCCCCTCCCCGCCACCCCCCCCTCTCTCACTCCCCCTCCAAGCCTATACAACGGGGCAGCACTGCAAATGGGTAGAGAGAAAATCGATTTGATCTTCTACAAAATAACTCCGTGGGTAAGAACCAAAATGAGGACACCAACTTTGCAGGGGAGGGGGGGGGGGGGGGAGGGAGGGGGGAGGGGAGGGGGAGTGGGGGTGGAGTGGTGGGCGAGCGAGGTAGGACAAAGGGGAGGCGGAGTGGGAGAAGAGAGAGGGATGGGGAGGGAGGGAGTCCGGAGAATTTCCTTTCTTCGCTTCCCTAAAGGTAAGGGGGGTAGGTGGGATGGGGGTGTGGGGTGGGGGTTTGGGGTTGGGGTTCGCCCCTCCCTCCCCCCCCCCTCCCCCCGTCCCCCTCCCCCACCCCCTCCCTCCCACCCCGTTTCCTTGCCCCCCCCACCTTCTTCCATCTCATCTCTGTGTGCAGTTGAGACTCGGGACTGTGTCTTTGGTGACGATTGGTGAGGATTTATTAAGGAAGGGGTGTGTGGATAGGGGGGTGGGGGGTGGTTTAAGGGCTGAAGACCTGGTGGAATAAAAACTCTCCTCTCTCTCTCGTGTCT
>JADBJO010006213.1:106342-113842 GCA_016801955.1 Conus betulinus
TGACGACCTGAAAATGGCGACAGACGTAGTGCTGATGAACTAAAAATGACAGAAGACGTCGTGGTGAAAATGACAGAAGACGTCGTGGTGAAAATGACAGAAGACGTCGTGGTGAAAATGGCGACAGACGTAGTGCTGATGAACTAAAAATGACAGAAGACGTCTTGGTGAAAATGGCAGAAGATGTTCTGTTGACGAAACTGAAAATGGCAGAAGACGTCGTGGTGACGAACTGAAAATGGCAGAAGACGTCGTGGTGACGAACTGAAAATGGCAGAAGACGTCGTGGTGACGAACTGAAAATGGCGGCAGACGTCCTGACAGATCTAGTGCTGACCAAGTGAGTATGGGGTATGGGACAACGGGCACGAGGGAAGGAAGGAGTGAGAGGGAAGGGATGAAGGAGGACAGAAACAAGGGAAGGAGGAAGGAAGGAAGGCGAGGACAGGAGGGGTGATGGAGGAGGACAGGAGACAAAGGGAGGAAGAACAGATCGAAGGAAGGAGGGAAAGAGAGAGGGGATGGAGGAGGAGGAGGAAGGAGGAAGATCGAAGGAAGGAAGGGAAGGAGAAGGAAGGGAAGGAGGGAAGGAAAAGGGAAAGAAGGGGGAAAGAGGAAGGAAAGAAGAAAGGATGGAAGGAAGGAAGAAGGAGGAGTAGGAAAGGAGGGGAAGGAAAGAACGAAGAAAAGACAGAACAAAGGAAGGAAAGGAGAGAGGGAGGGAGATAGAAAGGGAAGGAGGGAAGGAGCCAGGGAAGAAGGACAGGACGCAAAGAAGGAAGGAAGGAAGGAAGAGAGGGGGGAAAGGAGGGGAAGGAAAGAAAGAAAAAAAGGAGAGAGAACGAAGGAAGGGAAAGGAGAGAGGGAGGGTAGGAAGGAAAGTAGAAAAGAAAGACAGAGGGAAAGAAAGAAAGAAACAACGAACGAAGAAAGGAAGGAAGGAAGGAAGGAAGGCAGGACGAAAAACACCTCCGTCTAATTCATGCCAGCTGTCACGCCCACAACGTTCTGATGGACCTCAGCTCTCCCCCAGCATACCCCCCCCCCCCCCCCCCCCCCCCCCCCCCCCCCCCCTTGACGTTCTCTTCATCATCCCCCGTCCGCACCCTTCTGACGCCGAAGTAACTGTCATCACAGACGTCAGCCTTCTCAAAATTTCCAACTGCCCCCCCCCCCCTCCCCCCCAACAGGGGAAACAGAATGGTGTTGGTGCTTCTCCCTACCGATCGCAACCAAATGTACAGAGTTCTGAACAATTATAAGTAGTGGGGGAAAAAAACAAGTGCACGTTAACAATTCTTCCATCATTATAGCAATGACTTGGCAAAGAGTTGAAATTAACAAAAAAAAAAAAGAAAGTTGAAGATGAAGAAAATGGGAAAATGTATATTGTAAATGTAAATTGTAAACTTAAAAATGTACAGAGTTCAGCTGAGTCATGTTGCCCAACTTCTAAATTAACACTAAGAGGACCTCTCCCAAAAAGAAAAAAAAGGAAAAAAAAAAAAAAAAAGAGAAAGAGAAAAGGGGGAAAAAAAGTAAAAAGAAAATGAAAAAAGAAATGATGACGATAATAATGACGATAATAATAATAATAATAATAATAATAAAGAAATTTAAACAATGTGGTATCAAATTCAGCTTCTTTTCGTGTCAAAAGTCCGACGTGAACCTGATCAATGTTGTCTTTATGGGGTATGGGGTCAAAAAAAAAAAGAAAAGAAAAAAAAAAAAAAAAAAAGAAAAAAGGGAAAACCTGTTCCAATCATCTTCGCCCACTTATTATTATTATTTTTTTTTTTTTTTAACCTCCTACAGGAAGGTAACGCTTTTCTCTGATTGGTAGAAAGGAACGTCGGAATTTTCAGTCAAACCAGTCAGCAACCAAGACATGCAGGAAGGCAGCGGGTACTGGCGAACGAGAATGAAGAGAGAAGAGGGAAAGGCGGGGGATGGGGGGGGGGGGGGGGGGGGGGGGGAGAAAAGGGATGCAGGAGAGGGGGTGGTGGTGGTGGTGGTGGTGGTGGTGTGGAGAGAGCGTCTCCTGTTTTCACCAAAAATAACGGTGAAAAAAAAAAAAAAAGACGGAATCAAACGGAACCGGCAGATCATTCTCCGAGACACTGCTGGAGTTGAAAAATGCTTGTCTGAAAGTAGGGGGTCTGGGCATCGGTCGCGTGAGTCTGGAAATCGGCTTTGCTCGTGGGTCAAGCTTTTTTTCTTCCTTTCTTTTCTTTCTTCTTTCTTTTCACACTCGTGTTCTTGCACTGTAGATCTAGCTCTCAGATTTTTTTTTATTTCAAAACACAACGCGTTTCGACCTCTTAGCTCTTCTTCAGGCGAGAAGAAAGTCGTCTCAGGACAAACGAAAATGAAGAACGAGCAATCACTTATCTTGCTTGAAGAAGACCTAAGAGGTCGAAACGCGTCGTGTTTGGTCTGGTGATTCGTTTGCTCATGTTTTTGCAGATGTATTCCTTAAAAGTTTTTAAACATTTTGTTCAGATTTTTGCCTGCGACTAACTATTCCAGAGGTAGGCTTTGACAGGGATTGAGGCTGAGGTTTCTCTTCTGTCGGTGACACGACTTTGTTTAGGTGTACTGTGTTTGCCTGTGTTCATGTTAACACATCGTCCCTGTAATACCATCTGTCGTTGAAAACATCTCTCTCTCTCTCTCTCTCTCTCGCTCATATTCATTTGGTTTCGTTACCGTTCGCTCTTTACTACATGATCATATTTAAATTACTTGCTTATATATATATATATATATATATATATATATATATATATATATATATATATATATATATATATATATATAATGCTGAACAATTAGATAGTGGGGACAACAAGTGTAGGTTAACAATTCTTCCATCATTATATAGAAACGACTTGGCAAAGATCTGAAATTAAAAAAAAAAAAAAAGTGTATTATAAAAATGAATACCCTTCACTAGCTGCATGAGGGAACCATTGCAAATCCCTCCCGAAGGCAGATCTATAATGTATCGCCTGCTCCTACGCCTTTCGTCCGCTGGATCGGAACTCATCAGGGAGACACGGCTGATTGTGTCTGTGCTCTTAGCGTCAAATAGAGACACACTACAGTCCATATTTCTGTGGTGTTCTCGCCACCAAGGGTTCAAAGAAGAATCCAACAGCTTCCCCAAAGCAGCCAGCGAAAGGTAGTAGAATGAAATAACACGACAGTGTGGAGAGGTAAAAAGTGGCTGAAAAAAACTAAAAACATTATGCACACAGTATAAAATGTAGGGGACAATTTTTGAGCCTAATGCTGGAGGATCCATTTAAGGATGCAAGTGGGGAAAAAAAAAAATGCAACAGTCTGAATGGTCAGCTCTGCTGTTCAATAACCGAAGCATTGTCAGCGCTAAGAATTGTGTAGAAGGACCCTTACTTGGATCTCCTAAGAGAGGCAATCGCCCACTGATTGACCTAACAATATAATGCTGAACAATTAAGTAGTGGAGGAAAACAAGAGCAGGTTAACAATTCTTCCATCATTATAGAAACGACTTGGCAAAGATCTGAAATTTAAAAAAAAAATGTGTATTATAAAAATGAATGCCCTTCACTAGCTGCATGAGGGAACCATCGCAATCCCTCCCGAAGGCAGATGTGTGTGTGTGTGTGTGTGTGTGTGTGTGTGTGTGTGTGTGTGTGTGTGTGTGTGTGTGAATGTATATATGCATATCGAATGTGCATGTTGAATTCAGACTGTGCTTCCCGTACAGATGTTTGGAGGGAAGATGAAGAGAGGAGGGGAGGGGAAAGGGGGGATAACTTGCTTAGCTGCTTCCTAACTTTTTGCTTTTTTTTTTCAGTATGACAGCAAGATGTCGGCTAGTCCTCTCCTTCTGTCTCTCTCTTTCTCCCTCTCTTTCTCCCCCCCCCCTCTCTCTCTCTCTTCTTTCTCTCTTTCTCCCCTCTCTCTCTCTTGCTAGCGCGCTCGCCCTCGCTTTCTCTTCACTGAAAATGCTCTTGTTTTTAAAAGAATTTTTGATATTGTTTTGATATTTCTATTTATGTCACCCTAATATATGACCTAGACTCTGTTGAAATTATTCAGTTCTCTTTCTTTCTTTCTTTCTTCTTTGTTTTCTTTTCTGTTTTTTTTTTCTTCTAATCTTCTGTCTTCCAGAACCAAGCACCCCATGATATTACACCCCCCAGTAACTCGCTCCCAGCTACCCCCCCCCCCCCCCCCCCCCCCCCCACTCCCTGGCCAGAGCTTACCACTTAAAGCCCTTGAGCTGATGTCCACTTTGGCCATGGATTGAGAGGCACGAAGTACAATGGCGCCCCTTTAATGAGTACTGACCATTGCTCTGTTCACTGGTTTAGTCTGCAGCCACACCGGCCCGAGCTTCAAAATCCTTCCGTCCTTTAATACGTCACTAATAAAAAGGCAGTTAAAAAGGAAAAGGAAAAAAAAAAAAAGAGAGAGAGAGAGAGAGAGAGAGAGAGAGAGAGAGAGGGGAAGTGAATGATGTCTTAGGACTGTGGGGTGCTCCGACAAAATTTTGGCGTATTGTGATCATCATTCGGCAGCTCAAATAAGCCACAACTGGCAGCCAACACTTCCTGACTGTCGCTAGCTGCTGAATGCTAAGGAAAACAACAACAACAACGACGACGACGACAACAACAACGACAACAACAACAACAAGAACAACAACAACAACAACAACAACAGCGACAACTCAGTCTGTTTAAACCGTCTGAATCCACCAAAAAAAAAAAAAAAAAAAAACTGGATTCAGGAAAAAATCTCAATACTCATAAATCCTTTTCTGATTCTAGCCAGTTTTTTTTTTTTTTTTTTGATTCATTCTTGAATTAAAGACTTTTCTTTTCACTACACTTTGTTGCCAAATCCACAGACATTCAATATGTCACAAAGACTCTTTCAGTGTACTGAAGCAAAAAGCATGTTGGATTTTTTTTTAAAATATGCAGATCGATCAACACAACTAGCAGATTTCTGAACACAGCTGACAGCTTTGGGGATTTTTCTGTGACTAATCGTTTCCCGTGGGAACCGACAATCGTCAGCCAGCTTCTGTTCGGGGCAGTGATTTTTTTTTTTTTCATTTTTAGGATCAATGTCGAAAAGTGTTCCTTTTTCCTGTCCTGTCATTTTATTGGCTGCACAAACAAAACCGACTTTATCCATATGATTCCAGCAGGGACCGGATTTCGAATTTCTCTTTATTTTTAAACACTTAGTTCTATAGGCTGGTGTTGATAAGAACTACATTTAAACGTACCGTGCTTTTATGCGGAAGACGACCTCCGGTCTCGGGAAGGTTTCCTCATCACGTGTATTATACCATCTCTTGTTTGTTGCCAGAAGCATTGCGCACGAAAACGAACGGACAAAAAGTGTCCAAAATGGGGGGGGGGGGGGGGGGGGGGGGGAAGAAAGAAGAGAGAGAAAGAAACTAAACGAAAGAAAGAATGAGGAAGGAAAGACAACACCAGCCTGACTTCTTTTTTGGGGGGGGGGGGGGGGGGGGGGGGGGGGGGGGGGGAAAGAAGAAGAAGAGAGAGAGAGAAAGAGAAACTAAACGAAACGAAAGAAATGAAGGAAAAAGACAACACCAGCCTGACTTCTTTTTGTGCCATTGTTTACGTTTGCTAAACCAACGTTCTCTCTCTCTCTCTCTCTCTCTCTCTCTCTCTCTCTCTCTCTCTCTCTCTCTCTCTCATTTTTTACCCGAAAACCTTCCACCTTCAGTACTGCTGATGTACCCACAATCTATTATGTTCAGCATTGCCATCGCATCCTCCCTTTCATGTGCCTGGCGGATATGACGTCGCTGTGTTACAATCCGACCTCTCGGTTCCTCTCCTTGAAGCCTAGGGTCTCGCGCTGAAACATTCACACAGTCTCATTCTTCAAATCTATAACGTTGCGATGATGCAGTCACGTCTTCTACTTCATATTCCCGAAATTCACGATGCGGGCATCATCTCGTGCGCACTCTCACGTCTTCTACTTCATCTTCCAGAAAAGAATCAGTAACTTTGCATTGTTCTCATGCGGACTGCTGTCACAGGAGTAGCGCTTTGTTCATCTTTGGACTTTTGTAGTCTGTGAGGAACTCAATGTCTGTCGAAATTTCACTTGTCTGCTTTTGTACTGTACATCCCATCTGCCTTCCTCTGCTCCTTGTGTTGTGTTTGCACATTGGTGTGATGCCTGGTGGCTTTCTTCCCATCAGATCTTCTGGCTCCTGTTCTTGAAGGCCGTTATCTTGTGACGTTACCTGCGTTCATGTAGTTTGTAAGTTTACGTTCTTTAAAAGCTATGGTAATGTATGCCATCATTAGGTCTGCTTTTCTCAGTCTTTAAGTTCTTGAAGGTTCTGACACTGCTATGTTACTATCAGGTCTTCTGATTCATAGGCTGACGTTCTTGAGGGCTTAGGCACTGATATGCTGTGGTTATGACTTATGTTTTAGAAGTGTATAATCTTGAAGGTTATGGCACTGCTATGCTGTACTCAGGACTTCTTTTTCTTAAGTTAATATTCCTGAAGGCAATGATACAGCTATGCTATAATCAGGACTTCTACTTCTTAAGTTAATGGTACAGCTATGTTATAATTAGGACTTCTACTTCTTAAGTTAATGGTACAGCTATGTTATAATTTAGGACTTCTACTTCTTAAGTTAATGGTACAGCTATGCTATAATCAGGACTTCTACTTCTTAAGTTACTGGTACAGCTATACTATAATCAGGATTTCTACTACTTCTTAAGTTAATGGTACAGCTATGTTATAATTAGGACTTCTATTTCTTAAGTTAATGGTACAGCTATGCTATAATCAGGACTTCTATTTCTTAAGTTGATATTCTTGAAGGCAATGGTGATTAACTTAATATTCTTGAAGGCAAGGTGACTTAACTTAATATTCTTGAAGGCCATGGTACAGCTACATTACAATGAGGTCTTCTGGATCCAAAGCGTAGGTTGTTGGAGGCTATACCATTGCAAAATTACAATCAAGTCTCGTGCTTCATAAGTTAATATTCCTGAAAGCTATGACATTGCTCCCTTGTAATCAGGCCATTTAATTCGTTCTATTCTTGAAGTCTAGAATATGGCTATTTTACAATCAGATCTTTTTAAGTTGATATTCTGGAAGCTTTCTGGTGACATATTTTGTTTTTTTTTTTTTTTTCTTCTGGAAAACAAACTGCATTTTGTTGAACTATCCGTCAATGCTTATTTTCTTCAACTGCCTTCTTTTTAAAAGCGAAATTCAAGCTATCAAACACACACACACACACACACACACACACACACACACACACACGCCACCCACTTTTTCCCCTCCTTTTTTGTCCACCAACCAAAACCAAGAGGAGCACACACCTCGTGCACCATGGGAAATAAGCCACTGACAGACTAAGGACGACAGGAAAGGGATGGGGGTGGGGGTGGGGGGTGGGGAAGAGGGAAAGA
>JADBJO010006213.1:121342-126342 GCA_016801955.1 Conus betulinus
ATATTTATTGTGTGTGTGTGTGTGTGTGTGTGTGTGTGTGTGTGTGTGTGTGTGTGGTGTGTGTTGTGTGTGTACATAATCGTGTGTGTGTGCGTGACACACACACATACACCACACTCTCCTCTCTCTCTCTCTCTCTGCGTGCGTGCGTGCGTATGTGTGTGTGTGCGTGCGTGCGTGCGTACGTGTGTGTGTGTTGTGTGTGTGTGTGTGTGTGTGTGTGTGTGTGTGTGTGTGTGTGTGTGTGTGTGTTTGTGTGTGAGTGTGAGTGATAATCGTGTGTGGGTGACACTGTGCTTTCTTGTTGCCGTGGTAGACTCTATTTCAGTTGTTTCTAAATGTGCCACCCTCGTTTGCTCTTTTCACAAATGTCACAACAGACTCTAACGTTTGTGCTGTTGCCATCTCTTGTCTTTGTCTGTCTGTCTGTCTGTCTGTCTGTCCGTCCGTCTACCTTTTTTGTCTCTTTGTCTTTATCTCTCACCTTTCCCTCTGTCTGTCACGGTCATCTTTCAGTCTTATTCTACCACTAACACGGAAAGTGCATAATAAAGATGTGCTCCCCGAGAAATACCTTTTCCCCCTGTAACGTAGTTTTTGTTTTGGCTCTTGTAGATTTACCATTGCCGTTATACGTACACCCTCCCTCTGACCCATTTGTTGTTGCTGTTGTTTGTTGAACATCTTTGTCGATTTTGGTCTGGCCCCCCAAGATAGATTCTCCTTCCATTTAAAGACCGGATTTCTCTGCAACATTGCTGTCCGTGTCTACACTACAGTGACCTCTCGGTAGGGGTTCCCTCCCCTTTCAAGCTTCCCCTTTTTCTTCTGAAGCATTGTGTCTTTGTCTCTAGATTCACACTGAATGAAGATTGCTTTCCTTTAAAGGCTTTTTGTATGTGTGTGTGGAAGGTTTGTGTCTTTATTTCTGATTTCATCTCGCAGTATAGATTTCCTCCATTTAAAGATTTGTTGCTTTTTTTCTGGATAATTTTTGTTATTGTGTTTTGAAGACTTGCCTCCCAATAAAGATCCTTTCCCTTTATTTATTTATTTTTTTTTTTTTTTTTTTACTTTTTCTGGGCTGTTTCGCTCTCTCTGTCTAATAGACTGATCTGCCAACACACATGACATGACTATACAGACGGGATTTTTCTAGAACTTTGTTGTCTGTCTCTGTAACAGATTGACCATTGTTGTCTGTCTCTAAAACAGATTGACCCATTGTTGTCTGTCTCTATAACAGACTGACCATTGTTGTCCGTCTCTGTAACAGACTGACCATTGTTGTCTGTCTCTATAACAGATTGACAATTGTTGTCTGTCTCTAAAACAGATTGACATTTGTCGTCTGTCTCTATAACAGATTGAACATTGTTCTGTCTCTATAACAGATTGAACATTGTTGTCTGTTTCTACAACAGATTGAACATTGTTGTCTGTCTCCATAACAGATTGAACATTTGTTGTCTGTCTCTACAACAGATTGAACATTGTTGTCTGTCTCCATAACAGATTGAACATTGTTGTCTGTCTCTACAACAGATTGAACACTGTTGTCTGTCTCTACAACAGATTGAACATTGTTGTCTGTCTCCATAACAGATTGAACATTGTTGTCTGTCTCTATAACAGATTGAACATTGTTGTCTGTCTCTACAACAGATTGAACATTGTTGTCTATCTCCATAACAGATTGACACCAGTAAAAGTTCCCTCCTCTTGAAGTTTTTTGTTTTCTTATTTCACTGGAGCATTGTGTCTTTGTCACTAGATTTACTTCGTGATAAAGATTCCTTCATTTAAACTGTTTTTTTTTTTTGTTTTTTTTTTTGGGGTGGGGGGTGGGTGGGTGG
Source organism: Conus betulinus (assembly GCA_016801955.1). Taxonomy (NCBI): domain Eukaryota; kingdom Metazoa; phylum Mollusca; class Gastropoda; order Neogastropoda; family Conidae; genus Conus; species Conus betulinus. The sequence continues at coordinate 123,199 of JADBJO010006213.1, forward strand.
GGGGGGGGGGTGGGGGGGGGGAGAGAGTTCTGTCTTTGTTTTTTTTGATTGATTTATCTCGCAATACAGATTTCCTTCATTCGAAGACACTTTTTTTTTTTTCTTAAACTCTTGCGTTTCAAAAACGTACGTTCCAGTAAAGATCTTTTTCCTGTAAAGATCTTTTTCCAGTAAAGATCTTTTTCCTGTAGAGATCTTTTTCCAGTAAAGATCTTTTTCCTGTAGAGATCTTTTTCCAGTAAAGATCTTTTTCCTGTAGAGATCTTTTTCCAGTAAAGATCTTTTTCCAGTAAAGATTTTTTTCCTGTAAAGATCTTTTTCCAGTAAAGATCTTTTTCCTGTAAAGATCTTTTTCCAGTAAAGATCTTTCTCCTGTAAAGATTTTTTTGTTCAACTTTTCTGGAATATTTCTTTCTTTGTCTGCGCTAGTCTGACAGCTTGTACCGATTCCCTCCCTTTAAAGATTGGATTGGCTGTGACAGTGCGGCGTGTGTGTCAGTATACTACATTCCCCTTCCCAACGGATTTCCTCCCTTTGAAAACTGCATTTTCTGGAACAGTCCACTGACCCTCCAATAAAGATTCCTTCCCGTTAGTGATTCTAACCCCCCCCCCCCCCCCCCACCCCCCCCACCCCCCCCCCACCCCCCCTTTGGAGCATTGTACGTTTGTCTGTAGATTTTCCTAGTGGAAAAGATTCCCATCCTTTGAATTTTGTTTGTTTGTTTGTTCTTGGGGGGGGGGGGGGGGGGTTGTGTCTTTATCTTGGCATCAGTCTCACAATAAAGATGTCAACCTGTAACAAATTTTAACATAAACAAGTAGGGTAACTCGTGCTCCCAAAAGAAAACCTAACTCAGAGTGCAAGGGAGATCAAAAGACAAACACAAAGACGGACAGAAACAAATACAAATGACCTCGATTTAATTGAAAGGAAATTGAACATGAATGAGGCAGGGAACAGTAAGCAATGAACAATAACGAGCAGCGTAACTCTTACTCCGGTAGGAAAACACATAGGAGATCAGAAGCCAAACACAAAGGCTTGTTTATTGTTTACTGTTTACTGTTCCCTACGTCATTTCATGTTCAATTTCTTTAACAGATTTGTTTCCCATGATCATTTTTGTCATCATGTTGTTAAGACTGGCCGTCCGATAAAGATCATCTGCCTTTAGAGACTGTTTTCTTTCCCCTTTCTGGGATAAAGATTCCCCCCCCCCCCCCCCCCCCCCCCCCCCCGTCTAGGATATTTCTTACTTGTCTGTACCAAGTTGACACTCCAATACAGATTCCTTCCCTTTAAAGATTTGGATTTTTCTGGAAGAGTGATTACCTGTCAAGTGCTACCTCGACTTCCTAATACATTCCCTCCATTTGAAGATGGAATTTTCTGGAACATTGTACCTGAGTCTACATATGCCAGACTGACCTCCAGTAAAGATGTCCTCCCTTTAAAGGATTTTTTTTTCAGCATTGTGTGTTTTGTCTCTGGATTTACGTCGTAATAAAGATTCTCTTCATTGAAACACCCTTTTTTCCTGCAGGGAGGGTTGTGTTTTGTCTCTAGATTTTCTCACAGGAAAGACTATACATTTAAAGGGCTCTTTCTGGATCATTTTTATTGTTGTGTTTTAAACGACTACCCCCATATTCCCTGGCTTTCAAGACTGCTTTTCTGTGACTATACTATTCTATACTTGCTATGCTAAATCTACCGCCTGATATATATTCCCTGGCTTTCAAAACTGGTTTTCGCTAACTATAGTATACTAGACCATACTTGCTATACTACATTGACAGCCTAATATATCCCCTGGCTTTCAAGACTGGGTTTCTGTGAGCATGCCAGACCGACCTCTCCATACAGATTGCTTCCTTTTAAACATTGTTTTTTTTTTTTCCCTGAAACGTTGTTGTCTGTACCTGTGCTACACTGACTTCCCAGTAAAGACCCCCCCCCCCCCCCCCCCCCCCCAAACACACACACTTTTTTTTTTTTTTTTTTTTTTTTTTTTTTTTTTACAGACTTTTATTCCCTGGAACACTTTGTCTGTAGATTTACCCTCATAGTTAAAAAAAAAAAAAAAAACCTTCCTAGCAACACCTTTTTTTTTGTTTTTTTTTTAATTAGATTGTGTCTTTGTCTCCAGATCTATTCATCTCACACTAAATATCCCCTCTCTTTAAAAGACATTTTCTGTTATCATTTTTGTCATTGTGCTTTGAAGGCCTGCCTCTCGACACAGATCCTTTGCCTTGAAAGACTTTTGTTTGTGGACCTTTTTTTCTTTGTATTAATTTCATCTTCTTCCGATACAAAAATTTTTCCCTTTCAAGATATGCATTTTCTACAACTGTGATGTCTATGTCTATACTACTCTCTGACCTTCCAAATAGACCCCCCCCCCCACCCCCCTCCCGTTTAAAGAGCTATTTTCAGTAAAGCACTGCATCTGCACCAGATAAATCCCCAAGACAATTGCCTCCCTTTAAAGATTCGATTTTTTTTTTTTCTGAAACACTGCTTCTGTGTGTGTGTACTGCAATGACCTTCCAGTAAAATTCCTTCCCTTTAACAGACGTTTTCGTGGAGCACTGTGTGTATTAGTCTCTAGCTTTGTACCTCATAACAACGAGTCCCTTCATCTAAGCTTTTGTTGTTTCTGGAGGGTTGTGTCTATCTCTAGCGTTATCTCACTCCAAAATACAAACAAAACAACCCCCCCAAAATCCCACCCATCCAAAGACTTTTTTTTTGTGTGGATCATTCTTATCCTCATGTTTTCAACACTCACCTTCCAATACAGGTCCTCTTCTGTTAAACATTTTCTTTTTCCTTTTTTTTTGGGGGGGGGGGGGGGGGGGGGGGGAATATGTCTTTCTTGTGACGCTACTAAACCGACCTACCAAGAGGTTCCTCCTTTAAAACAAAAATCTCCAGGAGCAGTGCTGTCTGTGTGTACAGTACATTGTATATACTACGCTGACTATGACCACATTGTCTACACCACACTGACCCCCCCAGAAAAGATTCTCTCCCTCTACAGACTCCCCCCCCCCCCCCCCCCCCCCCCCCCCCACTCCGGAGCAATGCGTCTTTGCCTCTGGATTTATCTTCAAACAAAGATTCCCTCCATTTAG
>JADBJO010006213.1:133842-139988 GCA_016801955.1 Conus betulinus
GTCTGTCTGTCTAACTGTCTGTCTGTCTGTCTCTCTCTCAGACACACACACACACACACACACACACACACACACACACACACACACACACACACACATCCACACGCAACACACACTTTCGCCCAATGTGATCCTTTACATATTTTCAAACCAATATCTCTAAAAACAATGCTTCCTATCAGTTCTTCTCTCTCTGTCTCGAAATGGTCTCTCCTCTCTGTATCTCTTTCTCTCTCTCTTTTTCGCTCTCTCTTCTTCCTCTCTCAATCTCTCTCTCTCCTCTCCATTTCTCTCGATACCCTCTCTCTCTCTCTCGCTCTTTCTCTGTGTGTGTGTGTCTCTCCTCTGTAGTCTCTGTGTCTCGCTCTCTGTCTCCTCTCCTCTGTAAGACCTTCTCAACCTCTCTCCTCTCATCTCTCTCCAGCTCAAAAGTCTCCTCAAAAAAATGCAAAAAATCTCGTCTCATCTCTCTCTCTCTCCGTCTCTCTGAAGTTGTAAAAGTGAAACTCCCAATACTGAAATACATTTTTTTTTTAAAAAAAGCTAAGATATTTGGGATATCATGATAAAATGGCCCTCACATTATCTTACCAACGATAGTTCTTTTCACAGCACCGGTTATCTTATTTGTGTTCGCTTTTTAGTTCAATAATTTCTTTGAAGTATTTATTGAGAGTGTAGGAGAGGAAAGCCCTCAAGACAAAGCAAAAAAGCCTGCCTCGTCAGAACAACCCGTCTTCTCACGGCTCTCTCCCCTCTTAAAGACACGTCTCACTTGCCTTCAAGATTCGGCTTAAAAGAAACAAAAAAAAAATGCTGAAACAGTCTCTCTCTCCTCCTCTCCTCCTCTCTCCTCTCCCTCTCTCTCGTCTTCTCTCCTCTCTCTCTCTCTCTCTCATTTATCTAAAGTTGACAAAACTCGGCCATCGTCTACCCAAAGTATCCACACACCCACACGCACACACACACACACCACACACACACACTCACACGCACACACACACACACACACACACACATACATACACATATATACACATACAATACACATTATATATATATATATATATATATATATATATATATATATATATATATGCGTGTTTGTGTGTGTGTGTGTGTGTGAGAGAGAGATAGAGAGCGAGAGAGAGACAGAGACAGAGAGCAGAGAGACAGAGATTTTAAATTCACTTTGGCTTCATCACTAACCCGAGTTTTTGCAGAAAACAAAAAAAACTGAAGGCGATTATCAGTGTGCTTTCTTTGCCATCTGCGCCTTGGCCAAGGCAAAACACGATGGTCACACGAGTACTGCGGCCTTCGGAAAACCACACACAGCAAAAACCAACCGACCAACCAACCACCAACCATGTAAGGAACAAACCATGAACTAATCCCACTTTTACCCTGTCTAGCCCAGCCAGCCATCGGACCAGTCACCCAGCAACCAACCATCTGCCTGTCCAACCACACACCCAACCAACTGACCGACCCTGCCGTTATAACCTGATTGAACGAAAGACCCGAGACCCGTAGCGTCTGAACTTGTCGATAAAAATGATACGTCATGTAATCTTGATACGTCTTCATGTTACAAATGATACGTCTTCATGTGACACAAATGATACTCTTCCTGTAGCAAAATGATAGCGTTTCTTCATTACAAAGAACATCATATGCTATATTGGTTTGAGAGATAGAGAGAGAGAGAGTAGAGAGGAGAGAGATGTAGAGAGAGAGAGAGAGAGAGAGAGAGATGAAGATGGGATGTCAGATGATAGAGAGTAGTTAGGGGGGTGGGAGAGAAAAGAGTGTAGAGAGAGAGAGATAGAGAGAAGAGTAAGGAGAGAGATAGAGAGTCAGGTAGATGGGCAGGGAGAGTGAGGAAATGAGACAGGGTTGTTTTGTTTACAGAGATCGATGTGGGGGTTATTTATACGTGATGTTAAGTGAGAATAGAGGGGTGGCAAGGGATTGATAGTTTAACGGGAGAGAGAGACTGAAGAGTAGAGAGATAGAGAGAGAGAGAGATATACAGAAGATTGAGATAGAGTAGAAACGAGTTTCTAGTTGAGTGGATTATATGTATGTTTGAGTGGCCGATGAGAAGGTAGATATAGGAGATGATATATTATAATAGAGTCGCTATAGCGAGAATTTTTCTTTTTCTCTTTTTTTTTTTTTTTATACAACAAGGGCCATAGTAAAGCGTGCAGAAATAGCCCGGTCCCCAAGACGGCTCTGGCATGAAGACGACAGATCGCAGTCACGAAATACATTATCTTTTGGTTGGAATAATTCTATAAAGTTTTAATCACTTCTGTCGGAAGCTCTGCTGCCGCAGACTTCGACCCTCCTCCTCCCGATCCTCTATGACGGGTCATACGCCATGATTCAAGTTCGTGGCAGGCTGAATATCAAGGGCATTGGCCTCCGCGCGCGCCGCGCGCGCGCATCTGCGGCGCGCGCCTGCCGTGTTGTGTGTGTGTGTGTGTGTGTGTGTGTGTGTGATGTGTGTGTGTGTGCTGCGTGTGGCGTTGCCTGCCGTGTGGCGTGTATGCGCGCCGTGTGTGTGTGTTGTGTGTGTGTGGGTGTGTGCGGTGTGTGTAGTGATGTGTTTTTGTGGTGGTGTGTGTGTGTGTTGTGTGCATTCACCACGTCGACGTGCTGCTGCCGTTGGCATGCATATGGCGCGTGGGTGTGTGGTGTGTTTGGGTTCGTCGGCGTGCGGCCGCCGAGCTCGACCGCCGAGCGCCGTGTGCACACAGCGCGCCGCTAAAGTAGAGCGAGAGAGAGCGGAGAGAGAGGCGAGAGAGAGAGTAGAGAGAGAGAGAGCGAGAGCGAGAGAGAGCAGAGATAGATGCTCAAGGCCCATGGCGATTTTATTACCCATTCTGCCAAAGATAGCACAGATCGACGCAGCGAAACTCAACAAAATCTGTATGTGGGAAAAACAAATTCAAGACAAAAGGCAAACAGCTGGAGCAATTGTATAGGCTTTGCAAATTCCCACCGCACTCACAAATGGCCGCGCACGAAACAGAAGCGCAGCGATTTCCTCGTTCGTATCGTTTGTTTTTTTTTTTTTTTTTTTTCTTCCCCCCCTTTCAGCGTCTTTCTTTGTTTGTTTAATGTGCGCTTCTCACTTTGTGTCGCCTCAACGTCGTCGTTATTGGTTAAAAACAAAAAAAAAATCCCGGGGCCATTCTTCGCGACTTCAATCGCCTCCGCATTTCCAAACAGACCCACTTTCTTCACCTCAAACTTCACGAGAACCCGGACTTGCCAGCCGTTACCCTACACTTCACCCCAGCACAGCCAACAAGCAGAAGATAACAGAGAAAGAAAGAAAAAGAAGGAATCTCCTGCAACGTCCCTCCACCCCCTCCCGACTCCGAACAACATCAGCAACAACGATCACTGGACATAAATAAACTCAAAACACTGAAACGGGTTTGGGTGGGGGGTGAGGGTGGGGGGGGGGGAAGTGAGGTGGATGTTGATAGGGGGTGACAGGGTTAGGGTGGGGGGGAGACGAAAGAAAGGATACAAAAGATAACCGAATGGGAAGAATTTGTCAATTCATAGAGGGAATAAAAACGAAACTTGCGAAAGAAAGGAAATAAATTAAATTACAAACAAACAAAAAAAAAAAGAAAAAAAGAAGAAAAAGGACAACAACAGACTGAGCAAAAAAAAAAAACAAAAAAAAAACAAAAAAAAACCATGAAAAATAATGCGAACACTTCTGTCTTCCCGAACATATACCCTCTACTTCGTCTTGGCGAGTCTGTTGCCTAGGCAAGTGGGTCAGCCCAGCAGAAATTGAGTGAGAAGGTCGGCCATCTCACCTTTGATCCTCACCATTGGGCCTATCGTCTGCACGGCTGGCCGTCGCGTCAAATTTAGCGTCGCTGGCAGTTTTTTGAGCGGTTAGTATTAGTGGTAGGAAGAAGAGGTGAGGATGAGGAAGGAGGAGTAGGGAGGTAGAAGGGAGAGGGTAGTATGAGAAGAGTTGGGGGGTCGGGGCTGGGGCGGGGGGGGGGGGGAGGGTAAAGAAGAGTTGGCTGGCTAAGAGTTGGAACTAGGAAGAAAGTAATAAGTAGAAGAAGAAGAAGAAGAGGGCTGTGTGGAGGAAAAGTGAAAAAAAAAAAAAAAAAAAAAGAAAGAGAGAAACAGAATAAGAAAAGAAAAAAAAGAAAAAAAAAAAAACGGAATAGGAATATAGACTGCATGGAACGGGCGAGAACCACCCCCACACCTCCACCCGCCCCCCACCAACCCAATCGCGCCTTACCCTACCCTCACCGCTCTCCCTACCTCTTCCCCGCACCCCTCCCAGTCCTTCCCATACTCCTCTCAATGTCGGGACGATGAGATGGGGAGGAGGAAACAGGTAATTAGGAGGGATGGGGGGGGAGTAAGAACGAATAAGGAAGAAGAGCGGGGGTGAGTATTGTGATGTGAGGGGGGTGGGGATGTCCGAAATCGGGGGTGAGTGAAACGAGAGGCGAGGTGGGTGAAGGAAAGAGAATACTAGAGTATAGGAAAAGGGTAGGGAGTAAGAAGGGGGGACGGTGGGAGGGGAGGGTGATGGAAGGGATAGAAAAAGAGGGAGGAGGGAATAGGAGAGGAAGTAAGTGGAGGGGAGGGAAGGAGACAGACGGCGGACGGGCAGACATCTTCCCAGACTGGCCACTGTCACGTCTGTTGAGCGCAGGCAGGGTAGACTAGGCTCTTGTCCCTCAGGTCCCTGCTAATCTGCCGCTCTCCACCCAGTCTCCCCCACTCCCCTCGCCCCTCCGCTCTTCCCCGCGATCCCTCACACTCCTCCTCTTCTTTTCTTCCCCACACGCCCCCGCAGCAATCTACCCCCCCCCACGTCCTCCGACACCTCACACACACACCGATCAACCCCCCCTCGGCCCCTCCCTCCTCCCCCCACCGCTCCCTCCCCCCCCCTTGAACAACCAATGCATGGCGCGGCCCCAGCTCGGCGTAAAAAAACACATACCTCAGCACCTTCACAGCCATAATTCCTTTCTCCCCCTCCAACCCCTCCCCCCCCCCTCTCCTCTCTCTCTGTCTTCTCTGTCTCTGCTCCCCTTTCCTAGTGCTCTCCCCACCCCACTTCCTTACCCCGCGTCCCCTCCCTGCCCTCTCGCCAACTGGTGCACTTGGCGTCACTTGTGTGCTAGCTGGGACGAAGACATGCAAAGCTTTAAGAAATTCGCTGTGCAGGAGAGGCGAAACAAAGGGTCTGGGGAGGGGGGGGGGGAGAGGAGGATGCAGTGTGTATGGGGTTGGGTGGGTTTGGGTCGAGTGGAGTGGTGTGGGGTGAAGTGGAGGAGGGAGGTAGAGTACACAAGTTTGTCGAGATTCGACACTTTCATCCACATGGGGATGGGAGAAATAAAAAAGAGGATAGGATTAGGGTAAGGATGGTGGTGGTGATGGTCGGAACGGTGGGGTGGGGGGGGGTGGATGCGTTCTATTACGAGTGGGAGTAGTGGCGGTCGTTATTAATTCTATGTCATTGTCATCGCCGGGGGCGAGAGTATCTAGAGCGAGAGAGCGCGAGTATGAGATAGATGGCGCTATGAGGATGCTAGAGAGAGAGGGAAGGTATTATAAACCTACATACTATAAAGGATAAAGAGACAGAAAAGGTGAACCACAGTCTTGTGGCTCAGTCAGGCCGCACCGCACACACACACACCACACAGGACATCGTCCACCACACACACACAGTTCACACACACTACTCAACACACAGGCGAGGTGCACATCAACACACATCATATAGCGTTACGATGGACAGAGACAGACGACAGGTGACCAGGAACGAAACATTAAAACAAAAAGGCTAAAATTTAAATAAAAAGTTAAAGAAAAAATAAATCTCAGAGAAAGAGGACGCAAGTAGCCGTGTGAAGCGAGGGAAGACGTGCCACTGCACAGCAACCAAAACTGAAGCTGGATGACGCGTCATGGTGTTGGGGGGGGGTGGTGGGGGGGGGGGGGGGGGGTGGGGTTTGGGTGGGGGGGTGGGGGGGAGTGGGGGGAGGGGGGGGTGGGGGGGGGGGGGGGGGGGAGGGTGTGGGTGGGGGGAGGGTGGGGGGGGGATGGTTGGTCATCGTGGTATG
>JADBJO010006214.1:5000-7500 GCA_016801955.1 Conus betulinus
CGTCATCCGCCCCCCCCTCCCACCCACCCCCCCCCCACCCCCTCATCCCCATGATGCCTTTGCCAGGAGCTCGCCTATTTTGTTGAGCACGCTTTTCGTCCTCCAACCCGCACGAACTGTCTGTCTCCCCCCCCCCCCCCATCTCTCTCTCTCTTTCTGTCTCTCACACACACACACACACACACACACACACACACACACACCACACACACACACACACGCTTTCTGTCTAACACACACACACACACACACACACACACACACACGCCGCACACACAACACACCACCACCCCCCCCCCCCCCACCACACACACACTTGACTTTCTCTCTCTGTCTCTCTCCTGTCCCCTCTCTCTCTCTCACTCTGTGTGTGTGTGTGTGTGTGTGTGTGTGTGGATGAGTGTGTGTCATGCGCGTATACATTTCAGAGATCACTCACTCACTCACTCACAACACACACACACACACACACACACACACACACACACACACACACACACACACACTAGCAGCAGCAGTAGCAGCAGCTCACACACACACATACACACACACATATACAGCAGCTCACACAAACACGCACACGCCACACGTACGCTCTCTCTCTCTCTCTCTCTTCTCTCTCTCTCTCTCTCTCCCCTCTCTGGTGTTTCTCTCTCTCTCCCTCTATGACATGCATGCACGCACTCACAGAAACACACATAGAGACAGACAGACAGACAGACAGACAGACACACACACACACACACACACACACACACACACACACACACCTCTCTCTCTCTCTCTCTCTCTCTCTCTCTCTCTCTCTCTCTCTCTCTCTCTCTCTCTCTCTCAAATTCACTTTTTTCTCACATCCACGCAAACATACGCAAAAACATTCACGGCGACATGCACACGCGTCTCCGCAGACAAGTACTGTCCAATTAACATTCACAAATCGCTATGCTGATGATGTAATGTTCAATCACATTCACAAATCACTATGCTGTTGATGTCATGTTCAATCAACATTCACAAATCACTATGCTGTTGATGTAATGCTCAATCAATATTCACAAATCACTATGCTGATGATGTAATGTTAACATTCACGAATCACTATGCTGATGATGTAATGTTCAATCAACATTCACAAACCACTATGCTGTTGATGTCATGTTCAATTAACATTCACACATCACTATGCTGTTCATGTTATGTTCAATTGACATTCACAAATCACTATGCTGTTGTTGATGTCATGTTCAATTGACAATCACACACATCACACTATGTCTGTTCATGTCATATTCAGTTCATCATTCACAAATCTCTATGCTATTGATGTCATGTTCATACTAACATTCACAAATCACTATGCTGTTGACGTCATGTACAGTAAACATTCACTTATCACTATGCTGTTGATGTCATGTTCAATTAACATTCACAAATCACTATGCTGTTGATGTCATGTTCAATCAACATTCACACATCACTATGCTGTTGATGTCATGTTCAATTAACATTCACAAATCACTATGCTGTGATGTCATGTTCCATTGACATTCACAAATCACTATGCTGTTGATGTCATGTTCCATTGACATTCACAAATCACTATGCTGTTGATGTCATGTTCAATTAACATTCACAAATCACTATGCTGTTGATGTCATGTTCAATTAACATTCACAAATCACTATGCTGTTGATGTCATGTTCAATTAACATTCACAAATCACTATGCTGTTGATGTCATGTTCAATTAACATTCACAAATCACTATGCTGTTGATGTCATGTTCAATTAACATTCACAAATCACTTTGCTGCTGTTGATGTCATGTTCAATTAACATTCACAAATCACTTTGCTGCTGTTGATGTCATGTTCAATTAACATTCACAAATCACTTTGCTGCTGTTGATGTCATGTTCAATTAACATTCACAAATCACTTTGCTGCTGTTGATGTAATGTTCAATTAACATTCACAAATCACTATGCTGCTGTTGATGTCATGTTCAGTTAACATTCACAAATCACTATGCTGCTGTTGATGTCATGTTCAACTGACATTCACAAATCACTATGCTGTTGATGTCATGTTCAATTAACATTCACAAATCACTATGCTGCTGTTGATGTCATGTTCAATTACTATTCACAAATCACTATGCTGCTGTTAATGTCATGTTCAGTTACCATTCACAAATCACTATGCTGTTGATGTCATGTTCAATTACCATTCACAAATCACTATGCTGTTGATGTCATGTTCAATTACCATTCACAAATCACTATGCTGTTGATGTCACGTTCAATTAACATTCACAAATCACTATGCCGTTGATGTCACGTTCAATTAACATTCACAAATCACTATGCTGTTGATGTAATGTTCAATTAACATTCACAAGTCACTATGCTGTTGATGTCATGTTCAATTAACATTCACAAGTCACTATGCTGTTGATGTCATGTTCAATTACCATTCACACATCACTATGCTGTTGATATC
>JADBJO010006214.1:15000-20000 GCA_016801955.1 Conus betulinus
AAAGCAAATGGGAATACAGAAGATCTTAACAGGGTCACTTGGAGATCAAAGGTAAACACAAATGTAGTATGTTTCACATGTCTCGTATCATATTCATGTCTATAAAGAAAATAATGTAAGACAAAACCGAAAAGTACGGCAAAGCGCACAGGAAAAAATAGTACTGCCAGATACTGGGCCAACCACTTACCACTGACGATAGTTCCAGACAAATGCGAAAACGGTTGCATTACAGGTGCTTTAAATGTCACAGCAAAACAAGGAAGCTGCGTGTGAGGAGGGGGGGGGGGGGGGGGTGGGGGGGGGGGGGGGGGGGGGGGGGGGGGGTGGGTGTGGGGGGGGGGGGGGGGGGGGGGGGGGGGGGGGGAAGGAGGATGAAACCAAACAAAACTCCACCACAGAGAATTTTCAGTTTAACAGCAGTTTTACATAGCATTACAGCAAGGGCGTTCAAAGAGCAGCCCCACTTGTCCTCAAACCCGTGGAGCGGTAGATCAATTAGTTTACGATAGGTTACAACTCTTCAGGTTTTTCTTCCTCCTTTTTCCCCCCCCCCCCCCCCCCCCCGCTTCTTATTTAGACTGGGTCGCTTCTGGCAAACGCTGGGCTTTTAAACGTTTCTGGTATTCTGACTTCACTCAGTTTGGGTTCAATCGTGATGAGCTAAGACACCCCCCCCACCACCACCACCACTACCTCCTACACCTCCTCCACTCCCCTCCATCCCCCCAAGAAAAAGTCTCTTCTCTTGTCTCCCTCCATCCTCCTGCTCTAGGCCATACCCCCCCCCCCCCCCCCCTTCCCCCTGTCATCCCGCCCCAGAATGACAGATGACAGAATCGTGTGGCAACCTCAGAGCACTCCAATACCCGTCAGGGTTGATCAGTGCGGAAAACTAAACCGAATAAGGTAGCCGATGTCCAGAAATTCATGATTCCCTGTCAAAAAATTCGATTATCTGGTTCGCTTCCTCCGGCAAGTAGTTTGTTTCCATTTGTGTCCATGACTTTTTGTTTTCGTTGGTGTGTCAGCAAGAGATCACGCAAGAAATCACTCAAAATGCTTTTTTTTTTAAACAAAACTTTGTAGAAAGATAGAATGTAGACTGAAGATGGACTCACTCCATTTTGGAGTGGATCTTTAGTGTAGGTTTGTATCAAAAAGTGGATCCAGGGTCACGGCAGAGGTCTGCGAGTACTCTTCTAGTTGCCATGCTCTCTCTCTCTCTCTCTCTCTCTCTCTCTCTCTATCTCTCTCTCTCTCTCTCTCTCTCCATCCTTCTCTCTCTGTCTTCCTAATCGCCTCCCCCCCTTCCAACCCTCTATAATATTCACGCAAACAGAAGAAACGTGAGACATTGCATCCATGCGAAAATTTTCCGGTAATGAAAAGGACTTCTTGCGGTAGGATCAGTCTCAGGAACTAGGGTGACGATGACATCCGACTGCCGCACAATAGTCAGCTATGTGATGTCATCTTGTCTGTATGGTCTGTATGGTATGGCGACACAGGTCACGTAGTTGTGTGTAGCTCTCAATGCATGGTTTTTATACACAGAATGCAACGATCGATCACTATTCGGTTATGCGTTTGAACTTCCTTGAAGTTGAGCACTCAAGCGCGATTGTAGCTCCCCCCCCCCCCCCCCCCCCCACACACACACACACACACTCTTGTTTCCATTTGACTACTATTTTTTTTCACTTTCGTTTCTGTGACTTGTTTTACTGTAACTTTCCCCTGTCCATTTTATCCCTGCCCTCTCCCTCTTACCCCCCCCCCCCCCCCCCCTCACTCCTCTTGCATTCCAGAAGGGAAGCACGTGGCGACTTCAGAAACACTCCCGTAGTCTTTGGGTATGGTCAACGAGGAAAACTAAAACAGGCAGGACAGCTGATGTCACAACATCGGCGATCCATTGTCAAACATTCGATAGTCTGGTTGATTCACTTCCTAATTCAAACTGACTCAAAAACGTGACAACAGGGGTTGTAGGTAAGGAGTCGACCGTACTACAGAGTTGTGTTGTCTACAAAACTCGGACGATAAATTAACAATTCTGGGTATTTTGCCTGTATGTGACATGTTCCATGCAGATTCTGGTCCGGTGACTGTCCTGTTACACAAACAAAACGACCCATACATACTTATCCTGTACGAGAACATGTATCTACACAAAATGTTCTGCTTGGTTTTGGTGGTTAAATAAACATATCATTTTAGACTAAAACATTGTCGTATATATCTTTTCAGTAGAAATGTTCCTGCTAAAATGAAACTGTTTGTTCTTCCATATATTAAACATTAGATGATTACCTCATGTTTTTTTTTTTTTTTTTTCGTGCAAAAGTCTGCGGGAGATAAGTAGCACAGAAATACAGCCCAACATTTGAGGAACACAGTCTCAAACAATGTGATGAAAAAACCTACACCTCGATATCAACTAGTAATGCCCATAGTACATGTAAAGAAAAGATGGCAAACACTCTAACATCTCTCTCTCTCTCTCTCTCTCTCTTTCTCTCTCTCTCTCTCTCCCCTACCCCACCCCCCACCCCCCACCCCCCTCCAGCTTTTTCTTACCACTAACATTATTAAAAAGATGATGGTTTGGAAATATTCGTGACAGGGGACTGACTGATTTTAAGTACTGCATGACAAATCCAAGTGAACGCTGCTCACGTTTTTAACAGGACTCTGACTTGGGTTGCTAAAACTTAAAATAAGTGATGAACTTGGAGTGACCGTGAGGTGTGGGGATGGGGGGGGGGGGGGGGGGGGGGGAGACAGTATTAAAAACTGTTATGCTTTAGTGACGACATCTCGGCCCTTTGCGGTCGGCTGGGCTATGAGCAACATTATCTTACCTCATTCTCTCTTTTTTCTCCAGTCAAACTGAGTTCTCTTTGTTAAGACATCAGGTTCCGATAAAGTCGTTAACAGAAAGTCACATAGCAGGGAAAAGACACTCTATATGTACTTGAACAATATGTGTTCTCTTGTGGTACCAATTAGAAATGAAAACTGATTTGTCCCCCACTGAGTATTTCCAGAAGAGCTCTCTCTTCCCAAGAGGCAGGAGCGAATGTGGTCAAAATATGGACATCAAGAGATGCGTCAACATCTAGAACATGAAACTATGAATATGTGCGTGCGTGCGTGCGCGCGCGCGTGTATGTGTGTGTGTGTGTGTGTGTGTGTGTGTGTGTGTGTGTGTGTGTGTGTGTGTGTGTGTTTGCCAGTATGCAAGTGTGTGTGTGTGTGTGTGTGTGTGTGTGTGTGTGTGTGTGTGTGTGTGTGTGTGTCTGTACACGTGTGCATGTGTGTGTGTGTGTGTGTGTGTGTGTGTGTGTGTGTGTGTGTGTGTGTGTGTGTGTGTGCATGTGCATGTGTGTGTGTGTGTGTGTGTGTGTGTGTGTGTGTGTGTTAGAGAGAGAGAGAGAGAGAGAGAGAGGGGGGGGGGGTCGTCTGATGTTTTTGTCATCGCTGCAGCCAGAGCTGTTCAGCAGACATCCTTTACATCCAGCGCGCTGTAGAACGACAGATCAAAGATCAAAGACACTGGCCCTACTTCCATCACGAGGGAGACGGCTGGCCGTTTTCTTGCCGGAGTGCTGCGCCTCCCTTATCACACTGGGATCACCGCGGCCTGTTATGAGTCCCACTGAAGACACCAAACATTAGCGGCGTGAAAGGAAAGTTGGCCGTGTTGTTGACGCAGCATCAAGCTGACTGTGTGGGTCTTCAGAGAATGGTCATTAAAGGGAAGTGGGCGCTGATGAAGACGATGACACTACTGGATAAACACAGCCTGAATTTTTCTTACACAAGAGAGAGAGAGAGAGAGAGAGAGAGAGAGAGAGAGAGAGAGAGAGAGAGAGAGAGACAGACAGACAGAGAGACAGACAGAGAGAGAGAGAGAGAGAGAGAGAGAGACAGAGACAGATAGAGAGAGAAGATGCTGGTGGGACGTGAAAGGGCGGATAGGGGACTGGAGATGGAATGGAAAAACACAATGTTTGCAGTCAAATATCGCAAGTCTGAATCCTGCTGGTGCCAGACATAAACACAGCTGTTGTCACTTCCTGTCTTTCAGGTGTTGTCATCTTGTGGGGTAGTTTCATGTTAATACCCCTCTTATGCCTCAGTCTGCTGAGATGGTTATCTCTATCTGCTATGTTACCTTTGGACATTAAACCTTAAAGTAATGAACGAAGAATCTCAATGCAAACCCAACATCCTCATCCTTTTCAATCTCTGAGTTGGGATAAATATGTGGAAGTTAAAATGGTTCGTCCCAGTCTTCTAGACTGATGACCATGACAACAACGTTGGCAGCCAGTGGAGAGGCCATCAACAATGGTTTTGTCCCAACTGACTCCACTGCCTGAGAAGGCCCCATACACGTGGCTCCAATAAACAGTTTTATGTCAGGAAGCAAGCATGATATTAACACAGCAACACCACAAAACCACACACTCACTGTCTCAGATGTTCTACAATGATTACAAACATTTCTGGGTGAAACTAGGCCATAGCCGACCGTAACCTCTATCATCCTGAACTTCTATACATTTCTGAACATTTTACCACTTTGAAAGTGGAAGGTCACAACACTGTTCTTGCTTGGATTCCCGTCGGTCATGTTGGCATTTGGGGGAAATGAAACGACTGTTCACTTGGCCAGGAATGCCACAATGAAGAAACCGTCCAACAAGGAAGGTGAACATACTGAGCAACACTGGCCTCACTTCTGTTGAAAACAGCTGAACCTTGGAACTATGAGTAAATACAACGCCCAAACACACAGCACTGCACATGTTATGAACATTACCTACCAGCATCTCAAACAAATCGATCCAAAGAAACAGTACACAGCACATCCTTAACAGCCAATGTCAATGGGTTCTAAATCCCCATTCTTCCAAGTAAGAAAAGCAAATACACACAGCAAAATCTGCACAAACTGCGGAGAGAGCAGAAATGGTTTGGGAAAAAAA
>JADBJO010006214.1:25000-27500 GCA_016801955.1 Conus betulinus
GCCAGTTACCAGTCTTTACAGTTCCTCTAATGTTTTCTTTGTCTTTTTTCTCCCAACCCACCCTTTCTCTCTCTTTCTTTTTTTTTTTTTTTTCCCCCAACACCTGGCAAACACTGGGCTTTCCGTCACTTCCCTCACTCGTTTTCTGACTTCGTTCACGTTTCTGG
The DNA here is from genome assembly GCA_016801955.1 of Conus betulinus. Taxonomy (NCBI): domain Eukaryota; kingdom Metazoa; phylum Mollusca; class Gastropoda; order Neogastropoda; family Conidae; genus Conus; species Conus betulinus. The sequence goes on from JADBJO010006214.1 coordinate 25,168, forward strand.
ACATCATTTTAGATGCACTCCAAAGCACATCTAAGCCTGGACCCCCCCCCCCCCCCCTCTCTCTCTCTCTCTCTCCCCTTCCCAACAGACACACACAGTCTCCCTCCTTTCTGTCTCTTTTCCCTTTCCCCCAAACCCCATTCCTCCATCTCCTCAAAGAAAGAAACAAACAAAACTTCGTTCCCCTTTCTCCCTGCTCTGCTCCTTCCCCCTCCTTCTCCTCCTCCCCCCTTCCCCCTCACTCTCATCTCTCTCGCCCCAAAGGACCAGAATCATGTGTCGACCTCACAGCCCTCCAATACCGGCCAGAACGGCTATAGGGTAGGCGATGTCTAGAAATTCACGATCCCCTGTCAAACATTCCATTACCTGCTTCGTTACCTCTGCAAAAGGGATTTTGCGTTTTACCCGTCGTTATTGGGCTTGGCGGTTTGTTTCTTTTCTGTCGACAAGATGACGAAAACACGGTTCAACCGATTTTTGAGGAAAACGGGGGGGTGAAAAAAAAATGGAATGTGCCCGCTGGAACGGACCTATTTTGATCAGGATCTGTGGCGCGGATTCGAATCAAAGGGCAGATCCGGGATTCGTTCCATCTTGACGGAGGTCTACATTCTCCTGAGTATCCTTCTTCTTGTGCCATTTGTTCTTTCACTCACTCGCTCACTCATTCTCTCTCTCTCTCTCTCTCTCTCTCTCTCTCTCAACTAATCAACCTTAAATATTTCATAATTCGTGTACCTTTCGATTCAGTCTGCTGTTGTTGGCCAGAAATGAAGCCACACTTTTAAAATCTGGCAGTATGCATCTATGAAGCTTCGCTTCGAAAACATTACGTGCGGCAACCTTTCTCGCATGCTCACTTCTGAAAGTCGTTTAATTGTTAACACGTCTTATGGCAGTAAGTGAGAAATGTCATACACAGGTCAGATCACTACTGAAGCAATTCTGGTCATACCTGTGAATCCTTTGATATAGGTGTTACCCCCCACCCCCACCCCTTCAGTTACGGCTTTGGCCTACACTGAATAAAAATCCTATTATTCGTATTCTCTCTCTCTCTCCTCTCTCTCTCTCTCTCTCTCTCTCTCTCTCTCTGTCGCTTGCTCGTTCTCCCCCCTGAAGATTTTCATGCGAACAGGGTACACTTAGTTCACATTAAAAAAAAAAAAAAAAAAAACGTCGGCAGCACGAAAGCTTGCTGGCACTCAAAGAGACGTTTTTGTGGTGGGATCAGTCTCGGTAGCCTGGCAACAATGCTGACTGACCGCCGGACAACAGTCATTTGTGTGGGTCATCTATGTCTGTACTGTCTTCCGCTGGACGTATTAAGCGCGTGTAGCTCTTCGTGCTTGCTTTTTTGTACGTAGAAGCCAACAGACGTTTCAACGATTTGTTATTCACCTCATCCTTCTCTAGGGCTGAGCACACAAGATGACAGCGACCGGTTTCCACTCGACCGTTTTCGTTAGACGACCAATTTGAGTTTTTTTTTTCTTTGACTTCTTTTTTACTGTGATTCTTTCTCCACATTCCACATGCCCCTCCACCATTCTCTGCCCCCCCCCCCCTCCCGGCCCCCCCCCCCCCCCCCCCGCCCCCCCCCCCCCCCCCCCCCCCCCCCCCCCCCCCCCCTCCACCCTCCCACTTCAGACGAACCAGATTATGAGGCGACATCATGCCACTCCTGTAACGGACGGAAATGTTCAGCGAAGGGAAATAACACATATGGGACAGCCACTGTCGCGACTTTCGTGACTGCCATCAAAATTCGATTATCTGGTTCATTTACGTCAACACTGAAAACTTGTAACCCGTATTCGATCATGCGATAAAGCTGTTTTCATCATTCGGACGATCGATAGCTCATTCTCGCCATGTTGTCTTTTCTGTGACCTACAGACAGTGATTCATTGACTTTCCAATGTCACAGCCGAAAAATTGGTCAACACCTCTGCTTTCCCCACTCCACCTCTAAAACGAAGGAAAAAAAAAAATGAACCCGTCCCCGTCATTCTTACTTTCAGGCTATAAGGACAAGAAGGGATTCAAAGAACACAATAGCAACAACTGCATCGACACTATCAATAGCAGCTACAAACCATCCGAGTTAGATAAGCATTAAAAGTTCTCCTTGTCCTTGCTCTTGTTCTGTGTTCTTCTTCGTCTTCTTTATTATCATTATCATTATTACACTCATTATCATCAAGCGCAGCAGCTGATCATACGTACTGTCATCATCTCATTAACATTATATGAACACAAATACCCGAACCAAAACATGTTTATTTACGACTTTTAGAGTTTCATTTTCATTTGTTAGTGTATCGATA
>JADBJO010006214.1:37500-42500 GCA_016801955.1 Conus betulinus
TCACCCAAAGACGAAGCGGAAGGCACACAAGGAAAACTTTTTGGGAGTGAGTGGGGGGTGGGGGGGGGGGGGGGGGGGGGGGGGCGTAAGGGCTGGAAAAGGGGGTACGGATGAAGGGCTGGGGACTGGGGGGGGGGGTGGGGGGAGGGGGGTGAGTGAGGCGCAGGGGTACCCATACCGGGGAAAAAAAATCACGAAGCAGCAACAAAGAGGACATCTGTTCCATCTTGCCAGATAACTACCCAGACTGTTCATACACAGACACCGACGACCTCCGCCTTCGGCCGTTTCTCTACGCGCCCGTCAGCGAACCACAATCTTCCCCCAAAGTACGCTGGGCGCTCGAGGAGTGATTGTGTTTTAGCGTGTTTGCTTGCGCACGCGCGCGCACGGGGTGCTGGTGTGTGCCCACGTTGTTGTAAGGGAATGATGTGTATGGCGTCTGTCTGGGACTGTGGTTGACCGAGACGTTTTGCAGCAGACATCCGATTGCTGTCTTCCTGTTTGCTCCCTGTCAACATGCCCGCAACTAAGCACAGGGGAAAACTTTTCTAGATGAAATAATCTCTGTCTGTTTGTCTGTCTGTCTATTTGGCTGTCTCTCTGTCTGGGTAGGGGGTGGGGGGAGAGACTGGCCGACGGCTGTACTGTATATTCTCTCTCTCTCTCTCTCTCTCCCATTCTTTAGCATAACTAAATAGAACTCTCTCTCTCTCTCTCTCTCTCTCTCTCTCTCTCTCTCTCTCTCTCTCTCTCTCTCTCTCCTCAAAATGTCTTTTCTCATATTTAAAGCCTTTCGAGGTTGGAAGATTTTTGAGCCCGTGTTCCCGTTTAGAAATCTACCCTTCCCTCCCCCCTCCCCCCCTCCGTCATCTCCCATTCTCCAGCCTCATCTCCACCTAAAACCACCACCTTCGTAGTCACCGACAGTACACTACACGTCCAGTTCACGTTTTTAGTATTCAGGGGTAAGACCTTCGGAGTGCTGTAACAAAGGCCCTGGGGGTTGCGGGTGTCCTTGACTACTGACTAAATGCTCGGTCTTTGAGGGGGTGAACACGGCATATTCCTTCTCTCCTCCTTCTTCTTCTTCTGCGTACACAGGCTGATACTCCTGCGGACACTCCCCATATGGACAGGCAAGTATTAATCCCATCTCCCCAACAAAGGGAGTGGAGTTTTGTGTGTCTGACCGTTTTTTTTTTTTTGATCCCGCCATTAAGACAGCCATACTCCATCTTCGGGGAAGGACATATTCCTACTCACAGAGTCTGCAGGTGGCGCTGCGCTCTTTCAAGGAGAATACGGGCCATACCTGGCAATACACTGTAAGGCTACACAACACGATACAACACAAGAACAACACAACACGATCAAAAACACAACACAACGCCATGCACGGCAACGCTAGAAAAGGCCTAGGAAAAACACCACCATACACAACAACTGCCTGGAAACAAAGTTGGCGGTGCATGTCGACGAGCTCACTTTCAACGTGATTTAGCACCGCACCCAACAAAGGCCCTGCTTCAGTAGGCGCTCGCCAAGACTGATTTCAATGTGTGCCGGTACAGACGGATTGTGGTGACGTCTACCAAAAGACTGAGCTTCCAGCATTGCAAACTTCTTCTTCTTCGTCGTCGTTCACTCAGACAGGAACCCCCGATGCACTGACGAAGGTTGCCGTCTGGCGGAGGCCCTCCAGAGATCCGTAGAGTTTCTCCCTCATCGGTTGGTCAGCAGGCCAGGTCTCTGCTCTCGGGTTATGGTGTGTTGGACAGTCGTGTAGGAAGTGTTCCACTGTCGTTGGGGCTGTACCGCAGGGACACACTGCAGACTCGCCAATGCGGAACCTTCAAACGACAAGTGGGGCTGCAATAGCTTGGGTGGGTAGAGCGCCGGTCTCGTAATCTTGGGGGTTGCAGGTTCGAATCTCCGCCAAACCATTTCGGTACAGGGAGATTTTTCCCTTGGAGTTAACATTGGTTCTGACTCCATTTTCCAGCAGTCTTTCGAATGAGACTATAAACCGAGGTTTCGTGTGTGAACGCACGCATAACATCTTGCACACACGTAAAATCCCATCACCAACTTTCGGAAGAGAAGGCCAGTTTGGCCATTGGTATGGATGACACGCTACACATAGCATGCACCTTCCCCGAAGATGGAGTATGGCTGTCATAATGGCGGGATGAAAAATGGTCATACACACAAAACTCCACTCCCTTCGTTCGGTAGATGGGATCAATCCCTGCCTGTCTATAAAGGGAGTGTCCGCAGAAGTATCAGCCTGCATACGCAAAAAAAAAAAAAAAAGGAAAAAAACAACAACAAAAAACGGCAAGTATCTGTACAGTGTTGTGCCAGATCCCGAGTTCTGATCAACCGCTTGTTATTGCAACCTCTGGTATCAGAAGGTACTTTCTGGAACAACAGATACCACACACAGTCTGCTAGTAAAAGACCGGTCTGTTGCACCCTATGGCAGACCCCTTTGGTGTAACAGTATAGTCTCCGTCCCTAAATGGTAATAGTAATGATAATGATAATAATGACGATGATAATAATGATGATAATAATGATGATGATGATGATAATAATGATGATTACGATGATAATCACAACAGTAATAATAGTTCTTATAACGATGATAATGATGATTATGGTGACGATGACGATGATGGACATTTACATAGCCCATATTTCAAGTAATAAGCTAAAAAAAAAAAAACTACAAAAAAAATTCTAGGAAAACTAAAGCTATCTCCAAAATCAACATAACCTCCTTCCCCCACCACCTGTCCGCACCCTAAAAACCCCCCCCCCCCTCTCTCTCTCTCCTATCTCTTGCTCTTGCTCCCCTCGCCACACACACATACACATACACATGCGTGCGCGCGCGCGCGCCCACGCGCACGCACACTGAACTTGAATATACGCTCAGAAATCTTTGATCGTATTCAGCAGTATGAAGTTCAGGCTTGCTGTAAAACAGATGAGCTTTTCAGCTGGGTTTAAGGAAAAGTACTGAATCAGAGTGTCGAAGTATTGCCGGCAGACCATAGTGGGGAATCTTGGTAAGAAAAGACTTCTGGCATGTACGTTTGTCACTTTTGTCCAAACCACTGGGACTTTTGAAGTTTGTAGCATCTGAACCCTTCATTCTCCAGCTTACCAACGCGGCAAACTTTTAAAAACCCAAGGTCAAATGGATGACGCCAGCCAGATCTCCACCAACTCTCACCTGCCCCCCCCCCCCTTTTTTTTTTTTGTTTTCTTTTTATAGTCCAGCCACTGTTTCTTGTGCATCTTTGTGGCTGGGCCAGACAGGAGCGGTGGCAGACGGGCCATGAAAGACGGTGACCCTACCTGGGGGGGGGTGGGGGGGGGGGGGGGGGGGGGTGAAGCAGCACACGCACAGACCGCCTCATCAAAAGACCCCCCATTTGCTGAACGATGCTGACGGCACAAAGACAAGGGGGACGGCCATGTGCAGTGAATAAAGACGATACGGGCTGGGCTCAAAGGTATTGCGTGAGCCCCCCCCCCCCCCCCCCCCCCCCCACCCCACCCCGTGCCCCCGACTGTGGCTACAAACAAAAACCACGAAAAACGGAAGAAAGGGAAAGGAAAAAAAAAAGGAGTGGGAGATAAGGAAGAAGGATGTGTGCTGGAGACAGAGAGACAGACAGAAAGACAGACAGAGGCAGACAGAGAGAAGAGGCTTACACGCTCTAAAATCTATGGTCATGGCAGACAGTTGAGAAGTCAAACTTCCTGTGCTACAGGTAAGCTTTTTAAGCCCAATGTGAAACGAAGAGTTAGTGAATCTCTCTGCGAGTTGCTGGCAGTTTGTTCCGTAGTGAGGAAGCTTGGTCAGAAAAGCAACCTCTGGCCACGTACGTTTTTGTCTGGACCACTGGGATTTTTCAGCTTTGGGGCGTCAGATCCCCTCTTACAGCAGCTTACCAGCGCAGTGAAACTTTTAACTCAGGGTCATGCAGACGACCCCCCCCCCCCCCCCCCCCCCCCATCAAAACCTTTTTCTTTTCATCCATCCCTCTACTTTTTTGACACGATCCATCTTTGCTGCTCGGCCAGACAGGAGCGGTGGCAGACAGGCCATGAAATACCGGTGACCTGAGGCGGAAGGGGGGGGGGGGGTTGGGGGGTGGGGGTTGGGGTAGGGGGGTGAAGCAGCGCACGCACAGACCGCCTCATCAAAAGACCTCATTTGCGGAACGATGCTGACGGCACAAAGACAAAGGGGACGGCCATGTGCAGTGAATGAAGATGATACGGGCTGGGCTCAAAGGTATTGCGTGAGGGCTCCACATTGAACTGCCTGGTGCGCCTCCCTCCCCCCCCCCCCCCCCCCCACGGCCTCAAAAAAAAAAAAGAAAAAAAGAAAGAAAAAGAAGAGAAGAGTTGGAGATAAGGGGAAGGGTGAGTAATAGTTGAAGCACTGTGGGGTGGGATGGGGGGGGGTGGGGAGCAAGAATATGGGAGAAAAACATATTAATGTTCTTCCGTACCTCCATATGTAAGTAACTCAGTACGTAAGTTAGTAAGTATAGATGCATGTACGATTGTATGTGTTTGTGTATATGTATGTATGTATGTATGTACACATGCCCGCATGCATGCACACAGACGTGCGCACACACGCATGCGCACACACACACACACACACACATACATGCACAAACAATCACATACGTATATGTGCACACACACACACACACACACACACACACGCACGCACGCACACGCGCACACACACACACACACACTCACGCACATGCACACACGAAATACTGAAACCATACCTGAAAAATTCAATGAACTTTCTTATCATACACATGGGCGACCCGCCACTGAGCACAGTGGATGAAAGCTGACGTAGTTGGACACAAGTTCATCTGGAAAATACTGTTTCGCTTTATTTTACTCTTCCTACACTCATGAAAAAAATGACACCTAAAACAGAATCGTACTCC
>JADBJO010006214.1:47500-57500 GCA_016801955.1 Conus betulinus
GCATGCCACAAATGAACAGCTAGCAGTCACAGACTGTGGTTCTGAAATGTTCCATACAGTGGGACAGTTTGTCCGTGCCACAGGTGGCTAGAGCCATAGAAGACAGTTGTATTCCAAACTATTGCCGCAAACTGATAGGAATGTTCCAGGCCACAACTCACTATCCCGTAGCTGATCAGTTGTGGCCTGAGAATGTCAGCTGTGAAGGTCTTCATGTTGTGTGCCACAACTATCTAAGTCTAATAATTAGTTTTGTTTCAAAATTCTGGGAAGATGAAAGCCTTTCTGTTCAGACCAAGACTGATTACTTCTTAAGATTGCATAATTCTGTGGTTTCCATTAGAGTTTTTTTTAAACCCCCATTTGTACAGCTTCAGAGCACTATCTAGTTTTTGTTTTTCCCAGTTTGGAAGTTCCGCTTGCAGAGGTGTAATTTTTGGAGACCTGTGAAATCTTCAAGTGGCCATTTCTCAAAATGGCGTTTATTTCAAGATGGACAGTTGTGGCTCTAACGTATCGCTGTATTCCACTTTGTCCCTCTCATCTCCGAACAGCCGGTGAACTGACCTACATTCAGCACGTGCCACAAGTTCTACGTGACCAGTGCGTTGAACTTTGAACACTCTCCCCCGTCTAGCAAGCAACGAACTGGGCGGCATGCAGCATATACTACGGTGTTTCAGCTTCAGCCCCCATCGCGCCCATCCCCCCTCTCCAGTACACACTGAACGGAGTTAAAATTCAACCGCTACCACGTTGGTTTACGTATCGGTGCATTTAGCATGAACTCCCCAAAGCACGTTAACCTGGGGCTACACTGAACACATGCTACACTGTTCTACATAGCAGTGCGTTCATCTTTAGTTCCCCCAAAGCACGCTGAAGTGGGGCTACATTCAGTACTTAACGACATTATTCTACGTGTTATTGCATTCGGCCTTAGCTCCCCTCAAACGCATTGTTCTTGACTATATTCAGTGCCAGCGATATTGTTCTGCACATCACTGTATTCAGTCTTTACGTTCCTCCAAACACACTGTAGTGGGATACATTGTTTACGCACAATATTACTTTATGTCCGTGCATTCAGCTTCAATTCAAGTACCACGTTCCTGCCAGATCTCCCACCCCACGTCATACACTAAACTACATTGTTCTGCGTGCCAGTAAATTCAATTTAAGTCAGACAGACAGACAGACAGACAGACAGACAAAGACACACACACATGCATACACACATACATACATACATACATACACACGCGCGCGCACGTGCGCACGCTCGACAGGTCATCTGACCTATAAACAGTACACAATGGTCGTCCAGTGCACTGACAAATACGCGCTGCAAAATGGACAGCTTACATTCGCTCTGGAAAAGGGTGTATAGTTTGACAACCTTACAACCTTACAATAAATAAAAGGTGGGGAATAGACTCCCTAGTAAAGTGGAAGCACAACATTTCCTGAGGATCGGAATACAAAATTAATATCGTGAAACAGCCCCCGGCTTCTCTACAGGATAAACTGGAGTCATATCAGTTCTGATGCAGGCATCACCTTCCGTTTAAAAGACTCAAGCCGCGTAGGGAAACTGGTTATGAGCAGCCATTTGCACGGGGAAAAATACGGCTGGCTGAACACACCGCAGGAGGAGCTCTCTCAAACACACAGCACCTACTGACCCACTGCCAACGCGTGGCTGGAATCAACATCGGTGCTGTAACTCGTGCTACCAGCAGTAACAACTTCCACTGTGAGCCGCTAACCTTTACCAGGCAGGCGAACCACTTTCAGACTTTTACTGACTGGAATCATATGTATAGCTGCTGAATTCCGACTTTGAACCTCAGAAACGCGGCGTCAGTTGTCAGATTCTGAGTTTTATTCTCGGTTTCTGAATCCTTTTTACTTTCGACTGCCAGATTCAGCTTTGTTTTTTCTCTAGCACCAGCTTTGATTTGGTCGTCTCCAGAATCAGACTGCGGATGACACAATTCCTATCAAGACTTTAACCGTCTTCAGAATCTGAACGTCTTGTTTGCAGAGTCCTAATCAGGATCTGGTTTCCAGGATCCAAACTGAACTGTTGTTCTCGGAATTATACTTTGCGGGGGTCATGGTGAATAACGCCGCAGATGGGTTCAGCGCATTTTGAAACAGGAACGACTCAGGTCAAGGACGCTGCAAATACACAGCATCTCTGGTATGACCAAACGCTCATAACATCAACATTAAAGGGTGCAAGACCCACATTCAGAATGTTACGAATATGTGTTCCAGACACGCATTCGCGTTACATGCAGACCCATAATTACGTCAACACAGGCGCTCACGCGCGGATGCACGCACGCACGCACGCACAAATGCACACGCGTGCAATGAAAGTAGGCAGAAATGATTTTTCAAAAAGGGAGGTGGGGAGGGTGGAGGGGAAGGAGGGGGGAAAAAAAATCTCTCTACAATCACGTGCATTGAATTCCCTGGAATCTCCCACCATCGCAGACAGCGAACGCATCTTTTACACTGGGAGGCCGGGCCAATGAAAAATGCACGCTGACGCTTATGTCAGCGATCATTTTTTTTTTTTTTCCCCCAAATGTAACGGCTTGAAGGCAGGCGAACCCCCCGTCGCCAGTCCATCACTCACAGGCCCGGGAGGAACTGGCAGGCTTTCAAATCACACAGAAATGGATTGACAAGGCAATAACAAACTGGATGAATCAGGGAAAGTAAGGACAATGGGATGTGTGGGAGGGGAGAGAGAGAGAGAGAGAGAGAGAGAGAGAGAGAGAGAGAGAGAGACAGAGAGAGAGAGAGACGAACAGACAGACAGGCAAGACAGAGACAGTGGCAGAGAGAAGCACAAGAATACTCGAATACAGTGTCCCCTAAAGCCCCATTTCTTTGAAAAAAACAAACAAACAAACCTCGTTAACGCGTTCTTTTTTTTTTTTCAGAATGCAAATTTCCCAAATCTCCCAATCAGAATGCACGGGGTTTAATGTGCACACGCCATGTTACATGATTGAGGAGTTCAACGGAAATACCTTCAACTAAATCGTCCAAAGCTAAAACCCCACTCTTCCGACAGCCAATGCGGTCCGATCGTAGAGGCCTACATTTTGCTTACAAAGCGGAGCTACAAGGTGACTGGTTCCAACTCACTGGTGGCCAGTGCGGCTGTGACTGCGACTCACAGTCCGGCGTGCCTGCATTACAGTTCTTGCTCCTAAACTTGAAATTTTCGGGGGGGGGGGGGGGGGGGGGGGGGGGGGGGGTGGGGGGGGGGTTGTTTTGGGTTTTTTTTTAATACTGTGAAGGCATCAAGCATAGACGCGTAGTTTATATGTTTCAAAATATGGAGTTATCGCTCCTAAACACGGAGTCATCGTTTCGGAACTTTCTGCTTCTTTTTTTTTTTTTTTTTTTTTTTTTTTTTTTTTTTTTCCTTTTGGTTCTTTCAAGTGAGTTGCTGATCCTGAACTTGGAAATCTCTTTTTCTAAACATGAAATCTACTTCTCAAATTTGAGAAAAAATCTCGTTCCCGAGTTCAGAGTTTTGGTTCCAATGCTTGGGACTCCTCGTTTTAAGCTGGAATTGTACGTTCTTATGCTCGAGTGTTGGTTCCAAGAAATGTCGTTCCAAGACTCGCGGGTGTTGTTCCTAAGCTTGGGCCTTCTCATTCCGTAGCGAGAAAGTTCTTGTTCCAAAGTTTTGGATTTCTTGTTTCTAAACTTGGATATCTTGTTTCCAAAACTCGGGAGTGGTTGTTTTTAAAACACGAAGTCCTTATTCATCCTAAGCTTGCAGTAGCTGACCCTGACTTTGGAGTCATTGTTCCTACACCTGTAAGCAGTTGCTTCCGGAACTTGAGAGTTCCCGCTCCTAACCTTTGGCGTCTCTCTGTTTCCGAACAGAAAAATCCCCCTCATCATGACAGTGACAGATTTGATTTCTACAGGAACTTTTGAGATGTTCATGACCTGAAAACATACTTAACCTTAGATATGGACAGGCACCTAAAACATGTAACAGCAAAATTCAGATTAGAAATCTGCATTGGCAACTCATTATTGTAGATATCGCATATGTAATAATTAGGATTTGCTATGTCCCTTATGTAAAAAAAAATCAATTGAAACCGAATTACACTTTTTCCTGTCCTGTCCTGTCCAGCTCTCATGAGCATCAGAAAAAGTTTATTAAGCCCAAAAATATATAGACAGCCATTCTTGTTCAAACTGAGCCTACTTTGTTCATCTTCTTCTGCAGAAGTTTGTTAAGATTTTTTTTTTTTGTTTGTTTTCGTACAAGGCCTTTAAGTGTAGAGAAAATTTTCACACGTCTTGAAATTGCCCTTGAATTATTCTTGTCTCGTTCTGTAATTTGATTTCATGCAACTATTGTACTTGTGTGTGTTCACACACCCCTTCATTAGGGGCCTTGGCCTGTTACATGAATAAATCATCTGAATCTGAAAAAAAAAAAAAAAAAAAAAAATCCCCGTCACACTTGGAATCACTGTGGCGCTTCGTGTCGTCCCTAACCTTGAGGGTCCTCGCTCACATCGTTCCAGGGAAGCGGAACGTGGGGTGGGGGGGGTGGGGGGGGGGGGTGGGGGGGGGGGAAAGGGGGGGGTGGGGGGGAGGGGGAGGGGGGGGGGGGGGGGGGTGGGGCGGGGGAGGGGGGGGGGGGGGGGTGGAAGGGGGAAGAGGGGGGGGGGACAGGGGGGGGGGGGGGAGGAGGGAGGGGAAGGGGGGGGGGGAGGGGGTTGGAGGGTGAGGGGGGGGGGGAGGGGGGGGGGGGGGGTGGGGACGGGGCAAGAGGGAGTGAGGCAGGACTGAGAGCGGCAGAGGGGACAGAATAGAGGAGAGAGAGAGGGGTGGTGAGGAGAGAGAGAGAGAGGAAGAGACGAGAGGGGAGAGCGAGAGAGAGAAGAAGAGAGGTGGGAGTTGAGAGAGAGGGGGAGAGAGAGCGAAGTGTGAAGCGAGAGAGTAGCTGTAACGCGAGAGGAGATGGAGGAGTGGAGAGACAAGAGAGAGATAGGGAGAAAAAGAGGTGGAGGGAGAGGAGAAAAAATAGAGAGGGTAAAGAGAGGCGGTAGCGAGGGTGGTGGCGTAGAGTGAAATATATATAGCGCTTCTCGAGCGAGAGGAAGAGCAGATCTAGTCCGTCTACCTTTGTAGTGGTCTTGGATACTTGATGTCAGTCTTGTGTTATAGCGCTGGGTATGGGGTTTTGGGGTTTTGCTGTGTTACGCGCGCTGATCCGCGCGACCTCATCTCTATCTGCTATATAGCGTCTCCCTCTCTCTCTCTTCTCGATTTTAGTTTTTCGCTTCTATCTTAACATCCCTCTTTATCCTCGGCCTCTTCTCGCGGGCTCCCCTCCCGCATATCCTACGAACTCATATACGTGCGTTTTTTGTGTGTTGGTTTGGTGCGCTGTGTGTGTGGGTTGTGTTTGTGGTGTTGTGTGTGTGTGTGTTGTGTGTTGTGTGTGGTGGTGCTGGTTGTGTGACAGTGACGCGTGCGCGCGTGCGAGCTTGCGTTCGTGCGTGTCAGTGTTCTGTTTCATAGGAGCCAGAGCTATAGAGGACAGACAGACAGAACAGAACAGTCCAGACAGACACGAACAGACAGACAGATAGACGTGGTTGTGTGTTTGTGTGTTGTGTGTCTTTGTCGTGTGTGTGTGTGTGTGTGTATGGTATGTTGTGTGTGTGGGTGTGTGTGTTGTGTGTGTACGCATGTGCTGGTGGGTGTCTGTGTGTGACTATTGTGTGATGGAGAGAGAAAGACAGACGAGAGATGAGAGAGAGAGCAAGAGGGAGGAGAAGGAGAGAGACACACACACACAAGACACACAGAACAGAACACAGACATAACAATATGCAGACAGAACATCATAACATACAGTGAGGTAACCAGCGATAGAGAGAGATCGAGAGGAGTAGATAGAAGAGCCAGATGAGAGTAGAGAGAGAGATAGAAAAACATAAACAATCCAGCACACATAACAGACACCACAAAGCCGAGAGACAACCCCACAAATAGAAGATAGAGAGAGAGAGAGATAGAGAGATGAGGAGAGTATATGAGAGAGAACAGAGAGAAGAAGCACTGTGCGATGCACGGGCTCAACGATATGTCTGGATTACTCAAGCCGCTTGACATAAAAAAATAATTCTTTATGATCTGCAGTCCAAGGGGGATTCTGTTTTCTCTTTTTTCAAACCTGCTTCCCCCTTTTCCGTCTCCGAATGGTCCTGCCGACCTCCGTGCTAACCAGGCCGACTAATGAGCGATCGCTCCGATAACGCGGATCGGACGAATACACGGCAATAGACGCAACCGACTGTTGCCCCAAACAAACAGAACAGAATATGCCGCTTATTTTTGGGGAAACGGACATCCACCAGAGCTGCCATATCAGATCCAAAGGCAGATCCGCGTGATCTATTCACCACAGTTACACACACACACACCAACACCATACACCACCCGCGAAAACGCTCGCGCACGCACGGCACGCACACAAACCACACCCAACACAACACGCACGCGCCACAGCGCGGGAAGCCCACAAAACGCACCCGCCCCGCCACCAACCTCACGCACGTACTAACTCACCGAACTCACACACCTCACCGGAACACGCAATCACGCACAAGGTCCAAGCACTCCACTCACTTACTCACACACCCGGCAGCGCCCCCCCTCTCCTCTCCTCCCTCTCTCTCTCTTCATCTCCTCTCTCTCTCCCACACCCACCCACACAAAAACACACAACCCACACCCGCACACACACCACACACACCACCCTCACCTACCACAGATACAGTGTGTGTGTGTGGGTTGATGGTGTGTTGTGGTGTGGTCGCGCTGTTGTGTGTGCTGTGTGTTGTGGGTGGGTGTGTTGTGTGTTGTGGTGCGTGATCTGCGCGCGGGCGTGTGGTGTGTTTGGTGTGTGCCCTGTGTCGTGTGTTGTGTGTCCTGTGTTGTCGCATGTTGGGTGTCGTGCGTGGCTTGCGATTGCCCCGTCAGCCCGTGCGTGTCCGGGTCTGGCGTGCCCTGCGCGTGCGGGCGTGCGTGTATTTCTTCCCTATGTACCCCTACCTGATCCCTATTTCTCTAACTACTATCGAGGTTTTCATTTATATTGTCTCTCTGTCTATAAGTCAATCGATCACAGTAAACCTGAATGTCTACTATTAAATGCATGCCTGCATGTTCTGTGACTCGTATGTATGTAGTGTATGTATGTAATGATGTATGTATGTATGTATGGATGTATGGCTGTAGTTATTAGTAGTAGGTATAGTAGATATGTATGGTTTGTATGCATCATGCCTGTATGTATGTATGGCATGCATGCACCGGATGTAGGTATGGAGGGATGGATGGATGTATGATGGATGACCGGATGGACGGTGGATGGAATGGAATGATGGATGTATGTTTAAAATGTTCACCAAAACCCTCCTAAAGGCAAGGCTCAGCTCCACAACGACAATAAACAGCCGCTGCACCACTCAACGAAAATAGCAATCTATCGCCCCCTCTATGGTATCCACGCATTTATCTATCTAAATCCACTCCTATCGCCCCTGTCCCTAACTGTATCTCTACCGTCGTCTAAACCTCGTTGTCGTCTCTCTCTGCCTGGTCTATCTCTCTATATCTCCTCCTCCTCACTAATCGTTCCTTCCACAGCATCCGTATCAGGATTCTTTCTTCTCCTTGTCTTTCAAATGCCATCGCAAAAAGAATAACACCGACCGCATGCAAAGACAAAAAAAAAAAACAAAAAAAAAAAAAACAAAAAAGGAAAAAGAAGGAAAAAAAAAAAAAAAAGAAGAAAGCTGGAAGGAACACTCCATCAGACATTTCGCTAACTTGTTTCATCACAGTCGGGCAATTAAATCGTCCCCGCCCGTCTTTCTCCCCGCAGTCGGAGTTCCGTTCACGAAAGTATAACCCCCCCCTACCCCCCCCCCTCTTCCCTCCATCTCTCTCTCTCATCTCTCTCTTTTGTTCCCCCCCCCTCTTTCCCCTCTCTCTCTCTCTCTCTCCTCTCTCCCTCTCGTCGCTCTCTCCCTCCCGCTCTCGTCTCCTCTCTCTCCTTCCGTCCCACCCTTTTCCCAATTTTCTCCTTCCCCCTGGTTTATTTCGTTTCAATTGACGTTGAAGCGTTTCTTTTTTCTTTTCCAAGTTTTAATGCGCCTCTCGCTCTCCTCTCTCGTTCCTCCGTCTCCACTCCTCTCCCCACGCCCTCCTATCCTCTCTCATCTCTCCTCCTCTCTCCCTCCTCGCCCTCTCTCTCCTCTCTCCTCCTCCTCCCCCCCCCTTCCTCCCCCCCTTTCTTCCCTCCTTTCCCCCCCCCCCTCTTCCCTTCCGCTCTTTCTCTTGCCCTCCTTCCCCCCCCCCCCCCCCCCACACAAACAAACCACTTTTCCTCTCCCTCCTCACTAACGTCTACACACAACAAACAACTTCACTGCCAATTTCCTACTTACACTTTACTTTCGACTACTTTCCTCACCTGCAACTTTCCCTCCTTCCCTCACTTTCCCCCCAACACTTTTTCCTCGACTTTCTCTCTTCCTCACTTTTCTCCTCTCTCTCTCTGGTTTGCGGCGGCGCTGAATTTCTAATCATGAGATTGTCTTCCAGTGCGATAAACCCCCCCAGGAAAAAATACATAACACAACACAGACATACACACACACACACCCACACACACACACACACACACCACACACACACACACACACCATCTTACTGAGTGCTAACTCCCAATCCACTGGAATTGGTTTTGTGTGTGGAATAGACGTTAAATGGAAACCGCACAAAACACACAACAGCGACACGACCCCCACACACACACCCACACACAACACCACCATGCTTACTGATGCCAAAATACAAAGAAAAAGGAATGAAAGAAAAGGAAGCAGGTGTGGAACGAGTGAAGATAGGAACCCAGCGCAGACAGTAACGACGTCATGGCATCGTATCACACCCACAATGACGTCACAGTTTCCTGCCTGGTCATTCTCTTCTGTCCAGCTCGCGAGCTGAGCGCCAGAATTCCTCTACGTTTCGGTCGCCGGGGGTCTGTGCTTCCCAACCTCTCCATTGTTCAGGAGGGAACCATACGTGCCCCCACTCTCACGGACGTCGTCGGTCCCCTGCCAACCTGCCTCAGAACACGCTCCATGCAAAAAAAAAAAAAAAAAAAAAAAAAAAAAAAAAAATCAGAACTCTTCTCTTTCACACACTACGAATGCCAGTCAGCAAGCGCGTACATCTTTGGAGAGGAAGAAGAAGAAGAAGAAGAGAAGAAGAAGAAAAGAAGACAAATAAAAAAGAGGGAAGGGAAGAAGAAAAAGAAGAAGAAGAAGTAGGGAGAATAAGAAGTAGAAGAAGAAGAAGAGGAGAAGCAAGAGACGAGTAGAAGACGAGACGACGCGAAGTTGAGTAGAAGAAGAAGAATAAGACATAAGAAGAATAAGAGAAAGAAGAAGCCGAATCAAAAAGAATTATAAGAGGAGGAGGAGAGGAGTCAGAAGAAAGAAGAAGAACCGCCAGGAAGAAGAAGATAAGAAAGAAGAGAAGGAGAAGAAGAAGCAGAGAAGACCAAGAACAAGACCCACAATAAAACAACCTCCGAAGAACAAGAGAAGAGAAACCGATTCCGGGGATGTATGGCCAGCGGAAGAGTGGAAAGAAAACAGTGCTTTCAACTAGATGCTGGGACCTACGCAGATACAGTTCCGAAAGAGCTTTGTTTACATGAACTGCGGGATCCTGGAAGCCATCAACAATTCTGCCAGTGAGGCTGTTTCATGCCTCAGACCAATGTCGAATAAATTTAAGGATAGAGAGAGAGAGATCTAGATGAGAGAGAGAGAGAGAGAGAGAGAGAGAGAGAGAGAGAGAGAGACAACAGACAGACAGACATACAGACAGAGAGAGAGACACAAGACTGAAG
>JADBJO010006214.1:62500-67500 GCA_016801955.1 Conus betulinus
GGGGGGGTAGCCAGCCAGCTGACCCCAGAAGAAGAAGACACGGTATCAACGGGGCAGAATAAGGAAATCAGGGAAGAGTCGAAATGGGACCAGAAGAAATGCCAGGCCCCGCTCCCAGTCGATATTCCAGGAAGCGGGGACTTGCAAATCCTGCAGGGCGGGCGGCAGCGGCGAGGGGAGGGGAGGACTGTCAATGATGATATCCTGTCATGCATATTCAGGCGTACCGAGCTTTTGTTGAAACAACACCAGCACATTTATCGGCTTCCTTCCCCTGCATCATGAATATTCAGCGGGCGCGCGGAGCTCGGCCGAACCATGCGCATGGCCACGCAATGTTTCTTTTATTCAAAGACAAACTTGGGGCGCTGATGACGGGGGACTCCTCTTCTTCCAGACTCCGGCTCCGGAATTCCTCGGGTTTTTTTCTTTTTTTTTTTACATTATGTATAAGACATAGTCCATGGCTTGGGGGATGAATAATGCATGCTTTCCGGCATTCCAATACGATACGGTTCTGTTTACGTCCAAATCTGTCAATGAATATTTCTAGACACATTTTCCACGGGTGCTCACGGGCGCTTTGATATCATCAGGCGGGTGTACCACCGGAACACACAAGAGAAATAACGAACCTGTCTCCTCCCAGCCCCCGCCTTGTACCTAGGCCGGCTTCAAATGCACGTGGAATCAAAAGCACACGTGCAGAGAGGGACACGTACACACAGGCGCAGACAACGATGCTTTCATCACTGCGACGCATTTGGGTGTATTGCTGGACGGATGTGAGGTATGGTAGACCAAAAAAGAGTAGGACACAACAGGATGTAGGGTATGGTAGACCAGAACGAGCAAATCACTCTAAAGTAAGCGTGCTACTTGCACAACAGCGTAAAAGTGAACATACCAGGTGGACAAAAAAAAGTAGTTTTCTCTTACATTAGGAAAAAAACTATAAGAAAAGGTCGAGAACATTACTCGGGTTTATTATGAAATTAGATTTTTTTTCTTTATGTGGCATTTGTTATCAAATTAAAAAATAAAAAAACTGAAAACAAATTCCAGGCTTTCTCAAACAATTAAAGAAAGAAAAAAGGTTGAGAGAAAAGTGTCCGAGTTTTGTTGCACTTTAGGGGGAGGGGGGGGGGGGGGGAAGGTTATGACAAACACGCAATTTTTGTTTGATGTACAAATGCAAGGGGAAAATGGACAAAAGACATATGCAGTAAAAAGTGAAGGGGGTGGGAGTGGGGGATATTGTTTTAAAAAAAACATGAAAAAAAGTAGATGTAGCTGAAGAAGACACTTGTAGCAGAAAGTAGAACGAAGCATGTTTGGCTGAACACTGCATGTAGTAGAAAGTAGAACGAAGCATGTTTGGCTGAACACTGCATGTAGTAGAAAGCAGAACGAAGCATGTTTGGCTGAACACTGCATGTAGTAGAAAGCAGAACGAAGCATGTTTGGCTGAACACTGCATGTAGTAGAAAGCAGAACGAAGCATGTTTGGCTGAACACTGCATGTAGTAGAAAGCAGAACGAAGCATGTTTGGCTGAACACTGCATGTAGTAGAAAGCAGAACGAAGCATGTTTGGCTGAACACTGCATGTAGTAGAAAGCAGAACGAAGCATGTTTGGCTGAACACTGCATGTAGTAGAAAGCAGAACGAAGCATGTTTGGCTGAACACTGCATGTAGTAGAAAGCAGAACGAAGCATGTTTGGCTGAACACTGCATGTAGTAGAAAGCAGAACGAAGCATGTTGGCTGAACACTGCATGTAGTAGAAAGCAGAACGAAGCATGTTTGGCTGAACACTGCATGTAGTAGAAAGCAGAACGAAGCATGTCTGGCTGAACACTGCATGTAGTAGAAAGCAGAACGAAGCATGTCTGGCTGAACACTACATGTAGTAGAAAGTAGAACGAAGCATGTCTGGCTGAACACTGCATGTAGTAGAAAGTAGAAGGAAGCATGTCTGGCTGAACACTGCATGTAGTAGAAAGTAGAAGGAAGCATGTTTGGCTGACCACTACATGTAGTAGAAAGTACAAGGAAGCATGTTTGGCTGACCACTACATGTAGTAGAAAGTAGAAGGAAGCATGTTTGGCTGACCACTACATGTAGTAGAAAGTAGAACGAAGCATGTCTGGCTGAACACTGCATGTAGTAGAAGGTAGGAAAAAGAACATCTGGCGGAACAACACGTACAGAAGAAGTTGAAAAAGTGCGTCGACAGTTTTCTCCCATCGCACTCTGGTCGGTGCTTGCTCAGAAATACGCACTCTAAAGTTTCTCCTTTTTTTCTTTAAAAAGAGTAGGTCTGTCTAAACAATACACATACTATAATTAAAAAGTAAAGGGAAAGTAGTACTGACTGAACAAAACACGTAATGAACAGTACAAAAAAAAAAACCCTTGACATTCGTTTTCAGTCAGACTTTGATGTATACAGGCTGAAAGATACAAACGGAATAAAGCAGATGGGAGAAAAGATAGATGTGTGACTGAACCTAGCATGTTGAAACAAGCACAGAAAACAGCAATTCCGTAGAAACAACATGACAAGTTCAAGCAGAAAAAAAGAGTCAGACTGGTTGGGTAACAGCATACAGTAACAACATGCAAAGCATATAAACGTACTACCAGTTTATCTTGAATACGCGTGTCCAAACCGCTTATAAATCGGCCAAGTACTTTCTGAGATATTCCATAAAGAAGAAAAACCGTTTTGGGCCGTTACGGCCGTTAGTAACGGCTATTCTGGTAAAATAAAACATCGGGCATCATCCGTGACCCATAATGAACATACGTACAAATTTTCAGAAAGATCGGCCCAGAAGTTTTGTCTGGAGCGATTAGAACACTGTCTGACCACAGACAGGCACACAGACAGACACACAGACAACATTTCTTCGTTCCCATTGTAAAGTACTCCCTGTTCTATAAGAACTGGAGTACTTGAACAGGTCTCCATCATCTCTTTTTGACGCAGGTCCCTTAGTCCAGACTGTGCAACCTTCTCCACTGGGCCACCGATCCGTTCTGCTTTGTGGCAATCCTCGAGTCACCTTAAGGCCTAGAAGCCTATACAGTCATTGCAAGTAACTCTCCTGCTTCTTCTTTTTCTCCCTTAATTCCATGCGGAGTCATTGAGACGCCACATTGAAGAACAGGTCACTAGGTTCTTCCGGTAAGCAGACCTCAGGAGGCACCATGAAGACTTGGGCTGAGCCCCACCGACACAACGGCCCACACTGCTGTTCCTTCAGAGGTCACACCTCTCCCTGAGTGACAGTGTCTGAATGCGCCGATTGCGTTTCATTGTGCTGTACCGTAGTGCTTTGGGTTAGCATGAGAGTCAGTTCTTGTTTCTTAGTCGCCTTCTGGGGGCCGGAATAACTCAGCTGGTAGAGCGCAGGACTCGTGATCCTGGGGTTTGCGGGTTCGAATTTCGGTACAGGTGGATTTTTTCCCTCGGAGTTAACATTGGTTCTGACTCTATCCCCATACAGTCATTCGAATGAGACTACAACCGAGGGTCCGTGTGTGAACGCACGCAGAACATCTTGCACACACGTAAACTCCCATCAACTTTCGGAAGAGAAGGCCATTTGGCCGTTGGTATGGATGACACGTTACACATAGCATGCACTTTCCCCGAAGATGGAGTATGGCTGCCTTAATGGCGGGATAAAAAAAAAACGGTCATACACACAAACCTCCACTGCCTGTCTGCACAGGCAGTGTCCGCAAGAGTATCAGCCTGCGTACGCAGAAAAGAAAGAAAGAAAGAAAGAAAGAAAAGTCGCCCTTCTGTGACTCAGCTGGTGGGGTTTTTTCCCTTCCCCTCCCCCCCCCCCCCCCCTGACTGCCCCCCACTGTCTGTCTGTCTGTCTGTCTGTGTGGGGCTACTTCGTCTGTCGTTGTCCTATGAAGTCTATGCGTAGATGTTTGTTGCTTTTTCTATGTGGAATTGATGACAAGCCGGCTTTATTGGTTTGCTGTTGTTGTTGTTGTGTTGTGTTGTTGTTGAAATCTGACTGTAGTGACCCTGTTGTTGTTGTTGTTGTTGTTGTTGTTGTTGAAATCTGACTACAAAGTAGTGACCCTGTACATGCAGTTGTTGTTGTTGTTGTTGTTTGTTGTTGTTGAAATCTGGCTACAAGGTAGTGACCCTGGCATTAGCTGTCCAATTTGCAAGGTCTACTTGCCCATACGGCCTTTTTCGTGTGCAAAATTTTGTAGTAGTTTTTTTTTCGTTTTCTTTTCAGTTGTTTTCATTTGATTTTTTTTTTTTTTACAATTTGTGATTATTTTCAATCTGGGGGCAATAAATCAAGGAGAACACTTGGCGCCTTGGGTGAAGCCTGGTTGTATTAGCAATTAGAATATCAACAGATTTGGTTATTGTTTGGTGAATCGCATAGACATCGCACGTAAACAGTTGATTGTTGTTGTTTTTATTCTTTTTTCATAAGAACTAGAATTGTGTTCCTTGAGCGGTGACGCCTCTGAAGTGGGCCCCTGTAGTCGGCTGAACTGTTATGATCATAAAACTAAACAATGGCTATCTAACTTACGTACCGGCTCCTCGGTGGCATTTTGACTACTTATCTTCCACTGGAAGGCATTCAAACTGAATCTATGTGTGTGTGTGGGGGGGGGGGGGGGGGGGGGGGGGGGCACTCCTCTAAATTACTGCTTCAGGGAAACAGTGATGTAACGTAATCTACCTCTCTAGGAAGCGACGTTCTGTCTGTCTACACCTCCTGGAGGCAGTGTCCGGGTCGTCATGCTATACACTCAATCTACTTCTCTGAGAAGCAGCAGTGATCCAATTCAATCTGTATCTCCGGGCTGCACGCAGTGGTCTAAGATACTTTCTATTATCGGGCGGTAGGGTTCTCGTTTAATTATATCTTAAGGCCATAGTGTTCCCATTTGATCGATATATCTTGAGAGGCAATAATTTTTATTGTTCAAGTACCTCCAGGAA
>JADBJO010006214.1:82500-90000 GCA_016801955.1 Conus betulinus
GAAACGTATTCAAAGAAAATAAACAGATCTCCATATCTTTTTCTGGACAAAATGACATAAGACCTATTTAAGAGAGAGAGAGAGAGAGAGAGAGGAGAGAAGGAGAGAGCGAGAGAGAGAGAGAGAGAGGAGTGGAGGAGAGACGAGAGAGAGGGAAGGAGAGAGAGATCACCAAACGGAGAGAGAGGAGAGATAGAGATGGTTTTTTTCTGGAGAGAGAGACTTATTCGAGAGAGCAAAGCACAGAGAGAGAGAGGAGAGAGCAGAGTTTAGATGACGAGAGAGCAGATGAGATGGTCAACCGGAGAGAGGAGAGGAGAAAAGTACAGAGAGAGTAGCATGAGTGGGAGGAGTGAGTGAGTGAGGGAGTGTGTGTGGTGTGTGTGTGTGTGTGTGTGTGTGTGTGTGTGTGTGTGTGTGTGTGTGTGTGTGTGTGTGTGTGAACAAGAACAACAAGAACATATTTATTGCCATATGAAAAACAGAGGTTTTGTGGGGGCACAGATGATCAAGTTCAGAGACAATCAGTTAAACTTAATTCCAACAATCGTCACATCTTGCAACATAACGTTAGTAGCAGAAAGAAAAAGCATAGTGTGTACATCAGGGTCCGATAAATTTTCTGTCACACGAAATGAAAAACACAACAGGATATACTGGGCAAGTACATGTGGGAAAGCAGTCCAATAATATGAGATCCGAGGGTTTGGTCATGTTAGTCTGTGGTGGAAAATCTGCTTTTGTGATCCTTGTCCTTAGGTCAGAAGTTACTTGTCAAATAATTTGCAGTCATTCAAAGAAAATGTAGTTCGTCCCTCAACAAAACGTGGCATGTCGTGTATAATCTGTCTTCTCTGTCAGTGTTGGTATAACGGCCCCTCTCAATTTGGAGTTCATGGGCGCTTATTCGTAATCTTGTTCGTGCTCGTCTGGAATCTCTGTCAATGTGTTGCTCCAAAATAAGCCGTCTGTTTGTATTCGGTAGCAACTGTGGCATAACAAATGTGTGTGTTTGTGTGTGGTGTGTGTGTTGTGTGTGTGGTGTGTGTGTGTGTGTGTGTGTGTGTGTGTGTGTTGTGTGTGTGGGTGTGTGTGTGTGTGTGTGTGTGTGGTGTGTTGCAGTGTGAATTTGGCATTACGGAGCTAACACATTTTTTTTTTCAACTACACACACACAGACATACAAAGAGAGATACAAAGAGAGAGAGAGACAGAGAGAGAGAGGACGAGAGAGAGAGAGAGAGAGAGAGAGAGAGGAGAGAGAGAGAGGATGAGGAGAGGAGAGAGCAGAGAAGGGAGGAGAGAGAGAGAGACAGAGAGACAGAGAGACAGAAGAGACAGAGACAAAGAGTCTGAGTCCGAGTCCGAGTGTTTATTGTACATCAGTCATAGCCCACAATATAAACACAAAAGAGGGATTCTGGGGAGATGGCAAACGAGGATGGAGGCATGTGGAGCAGGGACACAGACAGAGACAGAGACACATACAGAGAGACAGACAGACAGACGTACAGACAGACAGACTGACAAACAGATAGACTGACAAACAGCAAGACATCACGGTTGGGATTCGGACCTCGGTGATCGAGGACGGAGGACGAGTTCAGAGGAGAGAAAAAAAAAAAAAAAGGACGGCAGGGAAAGTAGAAGAGGCAGTGGAGTTGGGAGGGGGGGGGGAGGGGAGAAACAACAGACCCTTCCATACACACACACACACACAACACACACACACACACACACACACACACACACACACACACACACACCAGGCCGGCAGCATAGCAGCGACAGTAGATCAAAGTATCAGAAGACCTCCACTTCACCATCCACCACTCATCCCACTTCTCCCACCCCCACCCCCACCCCAGCCCCCTCCACTTCAGCCTGCCCGCAGAAAAGAGACCCGAAGAAAAAGACATCCGCCCCTAAGCAGCTCTGGGAATAGCGGGTCGTTAGCAAATGAGCCTCCCCCCCCCCCCCCCCCCACACCTTCCGTCTCCCCCACCCCCACCCTAGGGGAACTGAATAAAGTTCGTGGGAGAGAGAGAGAGAGAGACAGAGAGAGAGAGAGAGAGAGAGAGAGAGAGAGAGAGAGAGAGAGAGAGAGAGAGAGAGAGAGAGAGAGAGAGAGAGATACTGTCCCTTAGCTCACAGTTTGGTATCCTCTCGTAAACCCTCGGAAGAACGTACTTTCTTCACGTCACCACCCCCCCCCCCCCCCCCCCTCCTTGAGCGTACGCCTCTGATACAACGCAGAATGTCACAAAGCAGCAGTCTTAACAGAAACGTGTTACTATTTTCGGGGTGGGTGGGGTGTATGTGTGTGAGTGTGTGTGTGTGTGTGTGGGTGGGTGGGGGGGGGGGGGGGGGGGGGGCGTTTTCCACACAGAAATGTTATAACATGCTAACATCTTTCGTGCGTGATCCACATTTAATTGTAAACATTTTCTCACGTTTTCTTTCTTTTTTTTTTTCTTTTTGTGTGTGAAGAATGCTGATTTAGCAGTAGGTACTGAGGAAAAAAGAAACTGAAGAGAGAGAGAGAGAGAGAGAGAGAGAGAGAGAGAGAGAGAGAGAGAGAGAGAGAGAGAGAGAGAGACAGACAGACAGACAGACAGACAGACAGACAGACAGACAGATAGCATTCTCGACGGGAAAGGTAACAATCATCACAATTTCCGTCTATCGTGCAAGACAGCTGGAACGATGATGAAAGTGTTTGTCCATATTGGCCCGTCGCACATTTTTCGTTCTATGGTAGCTCGCCTCCCCCTCTTCCGCCTTTCTAAAATCATTTCTCTTTCTTTTTGCTTCTATTCTTTATGTTCGTTCTACGTAAAAGCTCGTGATCCTCCCTCCCTCTCTCTCTGTCTTCTCCCTTGTCCCTCCCCCCCCCCGTCCTTTCTTTTTTGTCTCCGCCTCCTCTCTCTCCTCTCTCTCCTCTCCCTCCTCTCTCTCTCTCTCTCCTCTGTGTTGTGTGTGTGTGTGTGTTGTGTGTGTGTGGTGTGTGTGTGTGTGTGTGTGTGGTTACAGGTTTCTAACTCCATATTGCTTTAACGCCCCATCTTTTTTTTCTCGTCTCTTTCACTTATTCGTTCAATCAAAGTGTGTTCTCTTTATTCAGCTCTGTTTTCCTTCATTTCTGAAATTTTCTGTTTTCCTTTAGTCGGCAAATGAAGCCCCTGGGCAAGGCCCTAATGTTCGCGCAGGGACAGGATGAAACGGCACGACCTCACTATCTGACTGTCGGCAGACTCTCGTCGTAAACCATTGACATAAGTTCTTTTCTTCTTTTTCCATACGTCTTCCTTTTCTTTTGTGTCCTGTCATTTCTTCCTCTCTCTCTCTCTCTCTCTCCTCTCTCTCTCTCGTCTCTCTCTCTCTCTCTCTCTCTCTCTCTCTCTCTCTCTCTCATTATTTCATATTTTTGTTATTTCTTTCCTTCACCTTTTTTTCGGGCCTATTTTCATGCTATTTAAATTTCTGTCTAGTCTGGTCTCCCCCCCCCCTCTCTCTCTCTCTCTCTCTCTCCTCTCTCATCTCTCCTCCTCTCTCTCTCTCTCTCTCTCTCTCTCCCCTTTTGGACACGGTAACACAGGTTAGAACGGTACATGAACCAGTGACAGGAAAGTCCCCAAAGACTTGCTGTAACGGAATTTCACAAACACTGAATGCAACTTGTCTGTTTGTTTGTTTTGTTTTTTCAGACTATATTTCCCCCCCACATATTTCAAGGACAAACTGCCTCAGATCCACATACATTCTGAAGACAGACATATCATTTTTGTAAGGAATGTACTTCAAAGGCATTTTTTTTCTGCACAAAAGCCTTGGATGTCAAAAAAAAAAGGTCTTTACGCATTTGGACAGAAGCCTTGGATTTTTTTTTTTTTTTTTTTGTTTTTTCTTTCTTTCTTTTTTTTCTTTCTTTCTTTCTTTCTTTCTTTCTTTCTTTCTGCGTACGCAGGCTGATACTCCTGCGGACACTATCTATGCAGACAGGCAGTTGGAGTTGTGTGTGTATGACCGTTTTTTTATCCCGCCATTAAGGCAGCCATACTCCATCTTCGTGGGAAGGTGCATGCTGTGTGTAACGTGTCATCCATACCAATGGCCAAACTGGTCTTCTCTTCCGAAGGTTGGTGATGGGGATTTGAGTGAGTGCAAGATGTTGTGCGTGCGTTCACACACGGAACCTCGGTTTATAGTCTCATTCGAAGGACTGTAGGGGAAAATGGAGTCAGAACCAAGGTTAACTCAGAGGGAAAAAATCCCTCTGTACCGAAATTCGAACCCGCAACCCCAGGATCACGAGTCCGGCGCTCTACCCAACTGAGCTATTCCGGCCCCCCGTATTCTATCAAATGATCGGCCTCTCTTGTCAAACAACCACAGAAGAATGTAAGCGGGAGGCACAGCAACAACATGTACATTCAATTTCAAACCCAAATGTTTTTGTCCAGCTTGCGTTTAATCTTTTTTCTTTCGACTGTGATAAAGAACCTACCCCTTTTTTTCCCTCCTTACTGTCATGTAGCGGCAACATGGATGGCCATTTACACAAACTTTTACACAAGGCTCCAGTCTGCTTTTTTTCTGTCGAAAGACTTTCACGTACTGTGATCATTTTTCAAAGACTTCCGAAGACTTGAAAATGGCGCAGCGTTCCCCAAGACTTTAAATGGCTAGATAATGGCACTCTCATTTTTCAGACTTTGAAAAGGCGCCAGAGGAGAGGAACATGGGGGAGAAAAGGAGGGAGGAGGGGGGGAGAGGGGGGGGGGGGAAGGCAGGAGCTGAAGGTGGGAGGCTGGGGGTGGGGAAAGGGTGGAGGTTATGTGGTGGGGGGTAGGGGGAAAGAGTGTCGCGAAAGCGGGGACGAAAAGAAGGACGAGTTGTGAATGCCGCTCACCTTTCTCTCTCTCTCTCTCTCTCTCTCTCTCTCTCTCTCTCTCTCTCTCTCTCTCTCTCTCTCTCTCCTCTCTGTGCGCGCGCGGGGGTTGTGCGTTATCTATCCGATCCGCATACCCGTTGCGATTTGTGGTGTGCCTGTCATTGTGGGTTTGTGGGTTTTAGTGTCCGCACATCCTTCTGTCAGATACATTAAAACTCTCGCTATCATCGCCATCTTCTCGTGTCCGTTCGTTTCCCCCCCCGTTATTCCTTCATTCTGTGGCGAACACACAAGGGGTCCTTCAGTTTACTTTCACAGTACCCTCGTCCTTGGTCGTTTCACGTTCCGTGTTCATCACCCTCTTGATCTCCTTTCGTTTGTCGTTAGGCTAACATCCTCTCTCTCTCCTCTCTCCTCTCTCTCTCTCTCTCTCTCTCTCTCTCCTCTCTCATCTCTCTTTAAATCTCCTCTCCCAATTCTTTTCGCACCCCCTTGCTGTTCTAATCGTCTCTGTCGCGCTGTTGTCACAAAGCCTCTATAAACAACCCACTACATGCTACGTCACTCTAATCTGATGTCTTATTTTTTTTTTTTAGACCGAACACTTTGAGGATGAATGGCGACGATCCATTCCGCAGCGTTGTGGGACAATATACCACTAAACATGTCTTCGGAGTGCCAGATAGGTTTGCTTCTAGTCTATGCTGTACCACAGTCAACACTTGATCAACCAGTCGCAATGGCCGACGCCTTTTCTGTCTTTAAGATTCGACGGCGCAGTTTTGTTTTTAAATCTTCCCCACCCCCACCCCCGCTCACCCAACCATCACCTCCCTCCGCGCAAGAAAGGTCTATTTCCAACGTCTTACCCGAAAAGAAACACCCGTAACTTCCAACTGATACGCAAGTGGCATGTATCGTCAAATTAGCATAATCATAAACGGTTCGTTTGTTGTGACAGTTTACCGTTCTTTCTGACATTCTATAGTGAAAATTTTTTCTTCACATTGAGTTATTCTCAAATGGCAATGGACTAAAAGGAAACTAAGCGTCACTTCTTTGTTTATTTTTTTTCTCACAAGAAATTAATTGCCTTTTCAGAAACAAAAAGTAACTTTTTTAGAGACAGGATCATGGGTTGTTCTTAAGCGATAAGATTTGCAACAGAGACAGAGAAGACAAGATAAACAAAACAAAGGACAAAATAGTAGCTAAGCAAAAACATACTTCTTTTTCTATCTAGTCCTCGCCTGGCACTGGGACTACACTACTGAAAGGATATGAGACAACCTTTCCTATTGTGTCAAAAGAAGCAGCACACTGACAACCAAAAACCCATCACCGTGATGAATGAGGGAAAGGAAATGAAAGCTACAAATGTGAAAAGAGATAAAGGCCATACAGCAGTAAAATAACAAAACGTAGAAAAATACACAGACATTCAATGCAGATTAAAGTCGATTAGATTTTGGAGAGAGAGAGAGAGAGAAGGAGAGAGAGAGAGAGAGAGAGAGAGAGAGAATTGACAGTTTATTTGACAATAGCCTAACTGGCCTCCATGCCAAGGGGGGCAATTAACAGTTTTTCTTGCAAAGGCAAACACACAAAAAATATAGCACACACATACATACATACGAAAAGAAAGAAGGGGTCAAAAAGGAAATTGCACTACAGCATTCTATCTGCAGTCAAAATAATCTAACGTAATGCATCACAGACGAGGCATACGTCAGAACCAAATCACAGTAAAAGGTAATCTAGGACCATGCGACGGTAATCACGAAATCGTCAGGTATATTGAATAATAACAATTCGTAACACTTAGAATTGTTCACATATTCTTATTTGTAATATAAAAGCTGATTCAAGAGAGAGAGAGAGAGAGAGAGAGAGAGAGGAAGAGAGAGAGAGAGATTAGAGAGAGGAGAGAGGACAGACAGACAGACAGACAGAACACAGAGACAGAAACAAACACACGCACGCACGCACGCACGCACGCACGCACGCACGCACGCACCACACACACACACACACACGCACACACACACACACACACACACACACACACACACACACACACACACACACACAGAGACAGAGACAAGACAGACTCTGCCTTTTGTCTCATTCTTCTCATTAAATCGCGCGAATCAAACTCAATTCTTAGCCGTTCCGAGTGGTTCCCAGCTCCCAGCTTCATCATATTTCCCTAATCGCCCCCCCCTCCCCCCCCCCACTCCGCCCCGCCCCCCCCTACCCCTCCTCACATTAAACGATGCACAATGCACTTACAAAAAGAAAAAAAAGGAAAAAGAAAGTCCATGACTAAAATCATCAATCCCCGCGTGACAAGGAAACAAAGACAGAGTCTGACATAACAGGAAAATCAACCTGGGTCCCGCGGCCCAGCGAGGGAGAAGCGAGAAATCCATTGTGGGGGGGGGGGGGGGGGGGCGGGGGGGAAGCAAGTTATGAATTCCAGAACTTTCTATGGGTTCTGATTGAACGGCGCGCGCGACAGCTTATGAGAGTGGCCTCGACCCGTACCGCGCTAGTCATTGTCCGAGACACACTTCAGGGAACGGAATGGGAGCGCCGACCTCTCT
>JADBJO010006214.1:95000-110000 GCA_016801955.1 Conus betulinus
GCTGGGTACAGTTTCCCCTGATCCCCTCCTTTCGTTTTCTGTCCAGTGCCCTCCCTCCCGACCCTCAGTCCATCTCCGATTCCCACTTCCACGTCACGTCTTAGGGATGGTGGTGGTGAGGGTGAGGGGTTGGGGGTGGTGGGTGGGAGGTTTGGCTGGGGCGGGGAGTGGGGTGGGGGAGAGAGGAGAAGGGAGTGGGGTGGGCTGTCGCTGCTTTAAGGGGACATAAGTGTCTGGAGCTGGCTTAGCTTCCGGTCGGAGAAATCTGTTCATTTCGCTTCCAAGCTGAATATCGAACAGAGAAACAGAGCAAATAAACTGATCAAAGCCAGATTATCCCACCCCAACCCTCCCTACTGTCCCACCCCCCCACCTCTTATACCCACCCCCACCTCTTGTAAACTTTCTTGAAAAACGAAAATTAAATATGGAACGAGGCAGGGAACAGTAAATAATAAACATAAACAAGTAGGGTAACTCTTGCTCCACACAAGAAAACATAACTCCAAAGGATATGCTGCTTACGACACCGAATCGCCTAGCAGACATGACAGCACACAGCACACAGCACAAACAAGGATTCATCTCTTAAAAAGTCAGAGAAAGCAAACACACATCGGCCGTTTTATGTTTCAGTTCCGTAACTGAACCCAGAGATATCCAAGCCCAACAACGGATCCTTCAATTTATCCAGCCACAGATCAGGCTGTTATGATGTATCGGTTTTGTAAGCGGTCAGAAATAAATCAGAGAGAGAGAGAGAGAGAGAGAGAGAGAGAGAGAGAGAGAGAGAGAGAGAGAGAATACGAAAGACTTTTGAATCAAACAAGGAATGTGACGCTCCCCCACATATCTACCCTCCTCTCCAGCCGACCGATCATCAATAGGTGAATCAATAAACGAAAAGAAAAGAATAAAAGAAAAGAAAAGACGCAGCAGCAAATGGATCTGTTGCACAAAGAGGGTTAAGAGGAAGAGGAAGAGGGAAGCGGAGAGTGCAAGGGAAGAGGAAAGCTAATCGTTTTATCTGCTTTTCTTTTCCAAGCAGACAATGTGAATCAATCTCTCTCTCTCTCTCTCTCTCTCTCTCTCTCTCTCTCTCTCTCTCTCTCTCTCTCTCTCTCCCTCTCCTC
The DNA here is from genome assembly GCA_016801955.1 of Conus betulinus. Taxonomy (NCBI): domain Eukaryota; kingdom Metazoa; phylum Mollusca; class Gastropoda; order Neogastropoda; family Conidae; genus Conus; species Conus betulinus. Next base: position 96,134 of record JADBJO010006214.1, read on the forward strand.
TCTCTCCTCCACTCTCTCTCTCTCTCTCTCTCTCTCTCTCTCTCTCCTCTCTCTCTCTCTCTCTCTCTCTCTCCCTCTCCTCCTCTCCCCTCCCACCAATGGTATGTTGTGCTGTAAATCCTTACAATGTGTGTGATCGTCGAAACTGCGATATTTAAAGACTGTTCGATGCTGGTAGTGGTACATGTCTTATAATCATTGAAATTACTACTACTACCACTACACTACTGCTGCTGCTGCTGCTGCTGCTGCTGCTGCTACTACTACTACTACTACTACTACTACTACTACTACTACTACTACTACTACTACAACCAGTTCCTATTTCTTCCCGTGTTTGTTCACTCATAAATTCCTCTTTTCCTCCCCTCTCCTTTTCTTTTTTCCTTAATTTCTTTTCCTGCCCTTCATTCCTTTTCCGTTCGTTCTTCCTTCCTTCCTTTCTTCCTTCCGCACAGCGCAATGAAGCACAGCACAAAACACAACAGCCCAATACTGTAAAGGAGAAAAAAAAAAAAAAAACGACAGCAACCACAACTTTGACGACTGCCATGACCTAAACACACACACACACACACACACACACACCACACACACACACACACACACACACACACACACAACAGCAGAACGGTAAATATGGGCAACACGCAGCAGAACGGTAAATGTGGCAACACGCAAGGCCACGGGGAGTTCTGAAAGGAACTACAGAGGGACTGAAGCCAAGGGACTGACAGATGACGAGGATTTGTTGTTGTTGTTGTTGTTGTTTTGGTTTCATTTTCCTTGTCCCCTCAGCGGAGTAACTCCCAAGCTGCTCGTTCCGGCTTCTCCTACCCCCACCCCCACCCCACACAGCTACATCCAGGCTGGACCTGCTGTTGTGAGGTTCGGCAACCCCGGCAGTCCACAGAAAGGAATCAGCGTCTAGAGGCAACCCCACCAGAGGAGACACTGCACTGAGGCCTTGTCACTTTTCGGAAGAAAAGCGTTTTCTCTGTTATGACACAGCTCCCCATCTGCCGCATGCTGCACCCTTCCCCATCTGCTGCATGCTGCACCCTTCCCCATCTGCTGCATGCTGCACCCTTCCCCATCTGTTGCATGCTGCACCCTTCCCCATCTGCTGCATGGTGCACCCTTCCCCATCTGCTGCATGCTGCACCCTTCCCCATCTGCTGCGAATGATGCACCCTTCCCCATCTGCTGCATGGCTGCCAACCCTTCCCCATCTGCTGCATGGTGGTGCACCCTTCCCCATCTGCCGCATGGTGGTGCACCCTTCCCCATCTGCCGCATGGTGGTGCACCCTTCCCCATCTGCCGCGTGGTGCACCCTTTCCCCATCTGCCGCATGGTGCACCCTTCCCCATCTGCCGCATGGTGCACCCTTTCCCCATCTGCCGCATGGTGCACCCTTCCCCCCATCTGCCGCATGGTGCACCCTTCCCCATCTGCCCCATCTGCACCCTTCCCATGGTGCATGCACCCTTCCCCATCTGCCGCATGGTGCACCCTTCCCCATCTGCCGCATGGTGCACCCCTCCCCATCTGCCGCATGGTGCACCCTTCCCCATCTGCCGCATGGTGCACCCTTCCCCATCTGCCGAATGATGCACCCTTCCCCATCTGCCGCATGGTGGTGCACCCTTCCCCATCTGCCGCATGGTGCACCCTTCCCCATCTTCTGCATGGTGGTGCACCCTTCCCCATCTGCCGAATGTGCACCCTTCCCCCCCATCTGCCGCATGGTGTGCACCCTCCCCCCATCTGCCGCATGGTGCACCCTGCCCCATCTGCCGCATGGTGCACCCTTCCCCATCTGCCGAATGATGGTGCACACCTTCCCCATCTGCCGCATGGTGCACCCTTCCCCATCTGCCGAATGATGCACCCTTCCCCATCTGCCGAATAATGCACCCTTCCCATCTGCCGCACGGTGCACCCTTCCCCATCTGCCGCATGGTGCACCCTTCCCCATCTGCCGCATGATGCACCCTTCCCCATCTGCCGCATAATGCACCCTTTCCCATCTGCCGCATGGTGCACCCTTCCCCATCTGCCGCATGGTGCACCCTTCCCCATCTGCCGCATGGTGCACCCTTCCCCATCTGCCGCATGGTGCAACCCTTCCCCATCTGCCGCATGGTGCACCCTTCCCCATCTGCCGCATGCTGCACCCTTCCCCATCTGCCGCACGGTGCACCCTTCCCCCATCTGCCGCACGGTGCACCCTTCCCCATCTGCCACATGGTGGTGCCCCCTTCCCCATCTGCTGCATGGTGCACCCTTCCCCATCTGCCGCATGGTGCACCCTTCCCCATCTGCCGCATGGTGCACCCTTCCCCATCTGCCACTGGCTGGTGCACCCTTCCCCATCTGCCACTGCATGCTGCACCCCTTCCCACATCTGGTGCACCCTTCCCCATGCCGCACGGTGCACCCTTCCCACTGTTGACGAACACTTTCCCTTCCTCTCTTTCCAACTTTAACTGCCCCTTACCCCTTGTCTTCCCCTCTTCTCCACCCCACCCCCCCTCCACCCTTCACACCCACCTCCCCACCCCCCCCCCCCCCCCCCCCCCCCCCCCCCCCCCCCCAACGTCTGCTACAGTCCTGGCTTCTCATTCAAGCGGGGATAATCTACATTCGCCCGCAGTAGGGTCCGCTTTCTCTTATCCAATCAAATATCACGACAGAGAAGAATGGCCCCCAGTGACAAAAGGATACCGTTTGTAAACCCTCGTCTGATTGGTTTCCCATCCGGAGCGAGGAAGATGGACGAGGACCAGACCCCCCCCCCCAAAAAAAAAGAAAAAAAAAAAAAAAAAAAAAAAAAGAAAAAAAAAAAAAAGAAAAAGAAAAGAAAGAAAGAAAGAAAGAAAAGTGGCACGTCCCGACTGCAGAACAGTGGGCCGCGGGTCTGGGGCAGAATGAAAGAGGGCTGCCACCTACTGGCCTGATAAGCGAGAAACGAGAGTCGGGGACCATTCGCACTCCGCCGTCCTCATTTTTTTTTTTCTGCTGATCCCGTCGCTGACACATTCATTCGTTCATTCCTGCCCCGTCATCTTTACACCCCTTTAGGTATTCTGAATTAAAGAGTCGCTATCGTCCTCCGGAATGACTGCCTCGGAGGCCTTCTCCGCACACAGGGCGCAGAAGACAAATGAACGCCATCAGACAGCGCCTCTATATACATGCCAAGAGACAGGAAGCGGCCCCAATGCACCCCACCACCTACCAGGCGTGTTGCTGAGCTTGCCTCGGATGGGGGACGAGCACCGCGCCACGACCCCCCCTGCTTCCAGACCAGCCGAAAGAACAGCTGAGCAGGCAGACAGACGCAGTGATGAGTTCGTCCTGGACAGGGGACATGGATGCTGCAGTGACTCCCTGCTCAATACCATCCGTCACAGCAGGCAGGTGGACGTGTTGGGAAATTTGCCAAAAGGAGGACATGGATCGCTCCGTGACTACTCGTTGTTCCAGACCGTGCGGTAAGATTCTGAGCAGGCAGAACAATGCGGTGCTAAGCTTGCCCCAACATCATCTCGTGGCTCCCTGTCCCGGCGGAAAAGCGTGTGGAAAGACTGTGTACAGAACACCACGCCATTCCTTGCTGTTCAACGCCCATCCGACAGGACGCTGACCAGGCAGACCGACAGACGTGGTGACAGCTGGCCTTGGACAAACTTGCCTTGGATGGGGATAAGCTTGCCTTGGATGGGATTTTGCCTTGGATGGGATAAAACTTGCCCTGAATGTATCAAGCCATGACTCCCTGCTCAAAACTATCCAAAAGGCCGCGCCGTTTCGGTACAGGGGGATTTTTCCCTCGGAGTTAACATTGGTTGTGACCCCATTTCCCATACAGCCCTTCGAATACACCGAGGTTCCGTGTGCGTACGCTTGCATGTGCATCTTGCACACACGTAAAATCCCATCACCAACTTTCGGAAGAGAAGGCCAGTTCGGCCGTTGGTATGGATGGCACGTTACACATAGCATGCGCACCCTGCGTAAGAAACGGAAAGAATGAAGGAAGTAAGGAAACTGAGTGAACGATACTGAATGAAATGGACTGGATGACACGGGAACGACTGAATGAAGCGCCAGCTGGCAGCTCTTCAGTCGGCGCTACCCAGGTAGGCAGCCCGTTGTGTACACGAGCGTGGATTGTAAAGCGCTTAGAGCTTGAGCTCTAGCTGAGAATAGGCGCTATACAAGCATTCATTATAATGATATAATAATAATAATAATACTGAGCAGGCAGAAGACATGGTGATGCTTTCTTTCCTTGGAAGGGGATAAGCTTGCACTGACTGTACCATGCCAAGGCCATCCAGCAGGATAGTTAGCCGGAAGACAGACATGGTAAGAAGACGTTCAGGGATGGGGACATGTTCAGGGATGGGCGTACGTTCAGGGATGGGGGTATGTTCAGGGATGGGGGTATGTTCAGGGATGGGGGTATGTTCCACGCCATGACTCCCAGTTCAAAAAGCTCCATCAGGGCAGGCAGAAGACGCCACGCTCAGCTTGGCTGGGACAGGGACTCGTACCACACCATGACTCCCTGTTCAAGACCTTGCCGTAGGAAGCTGAAGAGGCGGACAGAGGTGATGATAAGATTGACCGAGACGACGACGACACGCCGTGCTTCCTTGGTCAAGACCACCCTGACTGGGCAGCACCAGCAGGGCACCACAGACAGGGCACCAGCAGCAGACAGACAGGGCACCACAGGGCACCCAGCAGGCAGACAGACAGGGCACCAGGGCACCAGCAGGCAGACAGACAGGGCAGACAGACAGGGCACCAGCAGGCAGACAGACAGGGCACCAGCAGGCAGAGACAGACAGGGCACCAGCAGACAGACAGAGGCAGACAGATGTCAGCTGCCCCGCAGGACGACGACGTGTGCCTCGCAGACAGCCAATGTCCCTGCCCCAGAGAGACGTGTGCCCCTGTCCAAGATTCTCTGTCCAAGACTCCCTGTCCAAGACTCCCTGTCCAAGACCACAAGTCCATGTACTCTGATATCCCGAGGCGGAGACGACGGCAAAAGCAACTCCACCCCGTGGTGCATGACGGAGGACACAGAGGTGCTGAAGTCCCTGAGTGGCTGCACGTCTATCAATGTCAACACATGATTTACGGTCACTCGATGTGAATGAATGAACGTGTGTCTGACTGAATCGATCCCTTTTGTTCATCGGCATCAACAGTAGGTACTGTTCAATATGTATACATATTGTGTCTTTATGTGAATTCATATTTGAAAATGTTACAATATGATATTACAATTACTTGTCAATGTTGTGGTATGTATCAGATCAGTAATCACATCAACGACAAGTTTCTCTCCTCGTCTTGATTAATTTCTCATTTAAAAACAAAAAAAGAATCTTCAAAGATCTTTACATTCATTACTGAATATAATTAATAAAGCACCAACTGTCGATTAACGTTATATACTGTCATGTGTTTGTTCCTGCCGCCGTCCAGCCAATCCACAGTTTTTTGTTTTGTTTTTGTTTTTTTGTTTTGTTTTGTTTTCTGCTTCCGCAGGCTGATACTCCTGCGGACACTGCCTGTACAGACAGGCAGTGGAGTTTTGTGTGTATGATTTATCCCGCCATTAAGGAAGCCATACTCCATCTTCGGGGAAGTGCATGCTATATGTAACGTGTCATCCATACCAACGGCCAAACTGGTCTTCTCTTCCGAAAGTTGGTGATGGGATTTAACGTGAGTGCAAGATGTTGTGCGTGCGTTCACACACGGAACCTCGGTTTATAATCTCATTCGAAGGACTGTATGGGGAATGGAGTCAGAACCAAGGTTAACTCCGAGGGAAAAATCCCCCTGTACCGAAATTCGAACCCGCAAACCCCAGGATCACGAGTCGGCGCGCTCTACCAACTGAGCTATTCCGCCCCCCCCCCCCCCCCCCCCCCCCCCAATCCACAGTGAACTTCATGATACTGAAGCACACTGCTCAGTCCTGCTCTCATTGTGTGGTGCATGTATCGGATGCCGGCGTGATGGAAATTTGTTGGAACCCGCTCCCAGTGCGTTCATCGCTGAAGAAGAAGTTGATGAGTTGATCGTCTTATCATGTAATCAGGACATCGGACGTCACTCTCAGTGTGGCTATGCACTGGATGGTCGGAGTGAGCAGAGTGCGAGTAACACATCGAAGGAGTAGCAAAACGTGGGCGCGCGCACGCATGCACGCACGCACGTACAGACAGACAGACAGACAGACAGAAGAGAGAGAGAGAGAGAGAGAGAGAGAGAGAGAGAGAGAGAGAGAGAGAGAGAGAGGTTACTGTGGAACAAGATACTGTTTTCGGTAGTTCCTTATCTGTCTCTCGCTCTGTCTCTGCCTTTCCCTCTCTCCCTTCTCCCTCCCTTTCCCTCTCTCTCTCTTCTCCCTCTCCTCTCTGCCTTCTCCTTTGCCCCTTCTCTCTCTCTCCCTCTGCCCCCTCCACCCACCCCACCCCCTTTCTCGCCCTGTGCCCTCCCTTTCTCCCTTGTCTCTCCCCTTTCCCCCTCTTTACCCCCTCCCACCCTCTGTTCATCTCTCTCTGTCTGTTTGTCTGTCTGTGTCTCTGTCTGTCTCTGTCTGTTCTGTCTGTCTGTCTGTCTGTCTGTCTGTCTCTCTCTCTCTCTCTCGCTGTGTGTGTGTGTGTGTGTGTGTGTGTGTGTGTGTGTGTGTGTGTGTGTGTGTGTGTGTGTGTGCATGCATGTGCTCGTCTTCACACGTTTAGCTCCCACTGTTTCAACGTTCAGCCCCTAATTGGATTTCCCTCAGTCCGTCCCTATTTTTCCACAAGAAGCTTACGCAAAGAAGAAAAATGGCTCGAGTAAGCGAAAAGAACCGAAAAAGAAAAAAAGAAAAAAAAGGAAACTACAGAACCAGTGAGCAATGAAAAGGCAGCTCCCTCTACATTACCAGCGGGACCAATCCACTGTCACGCTCCTGCCCGTGATCATCAGTGTGACGACTTGTCAATTTCAACAGGGTTACCATGACTGTCTTTACAAGGTGAGAACAATGATTATCAATAAGAAATCAGTGATAATTACGGTTTACGTGAAACAGCATTTTTTTTTTCTCCGTTTTCTTTGTTTGTTTGTTTCTTTCTTTCTTTCTTTCTTTCTTTCCTTCTCTCTCTTTCTTTCTTTCCTCTTTCTCTTTTTTCTCTTTCTTCTTCTTTTGTTTTGATGATCAGTGAGAATGAGGGTAGCGCAAACAAAATGGTTTATAGTTTCGAACCCGCAATCCCAGGCGCACCAGGAATAATGAATCCGGTGCTCCACCAAATGAGCTATTTCGGTCTTCCTCCTTCTTAATCAACTTTTCTTCTTTCCTTTCAAAAACAAAGACAACGGTCATTACGAGTTATTGACGCCAGCGATGTCCCATACATTAGGTTCCATTTTAACACCTCCAGTCTCGTGCTGTCACGTCCGTTCTGTTGACTGCTCGGAATTTTTCTCTTTCCGTCCCGTCCTGTTCCCCCCCCCCCCCCCCCCCCCCCCCGTGTCTACCTCCCCCTCCTCTCTCTCTCTCTCTCTCTCTCTCTCTCTCTTGCCTCTCTCCTCTCTCTCTCTCTCTCTTTCCTGTCTGTCTATCTGTCTCTCCTCTCTCTCTCTCTCTCTCTCTCTCTCTCTCTCTCTCTCTCTCTCTCTCTCTCTCTCTCTCTCTCTCTCTCTCTCTCTCTCTCTCTCGCCCGGGCAACCCCGGCGCCGGCAATCCACATGGAGCAGTCCATGCCAAGTCGCGATGAGGCAACCTAGCAGAGAAGACACCGCACTGCCGTGGAACCACTTCGACAGTGTTCCCAGGCACCTGATCTGGCCCAACATCACGCAAAGTTGTCTAACCACGGAGTCCCCATTACCGACGTACGATCATAAGCAGGAGCTGGTCTGAGTGGACGACGTCCACCATGTCTATGTCTGTCCAACGACCGTCCCCATGAACTCACCGGTACTGGCGATCTGGACACGACCTCACCCAAGGCTTAGACCTATGAAGGAGATCCAGACTGAGGTCATCACCATGGGAGCAGGACACGAAAGGCACTTGAGAGACATTTCATTCCAAATGCTGACCAGTGAGGTCAAGAATGAGGAAAGTGACGCGCTATGAGGTATCCCAATCGGGTCTGAGACCACATGACAAGGTTTTTACTCCAACTGGATTAAACTCGTCTGTGTGGCCCCCAGTCTTCCCAGTTGAACCAGGAAATACTCTGCAAACTCGGCTGTGTTGTAGAAGCATGCCAGGGCAGACAAATCGCACAAAATGAACGGCTCCGATGGGAATCGAACCCACGACCTCCAAGCCGGTACTCCGCGAGGCTGACTACCGCGCTGCAGCGACCGGTTTTCTCTGCCGGCCGACCTGCTCGTCTGTCTGTCCGGCTGTCTGTCTGTCTGTCTGTCTGTCTGTCTGTCTGTCTCTCTTCTCTCTCTCTCTCTCTCCTCTCTCTCCTCTCTCTCTCTCTCTCTCTCTCTCTCTCTATGTTCACGTTTTTTTTCTATAGCGTTCGTTTGTCAATGATATGGACAATAGCTAATTTGTATTGAACTGTACAAGATCTTGTTATACTTTGTTCTCTTTATATAAGTATTTGCATTAATTTTTGATCTTTAAATGCATTGATTTGATCTTTAAATTGTTTTTCTTTCCTTTTGCCTCAGGCCTGGGTGGAAAAAAGCATTTGTATTGCTCCCCCTCTCTCATCTCCTTCGCTCCTTCCTCCTCCTTTCCCTTCTCTCTTCTCTCCCACTTTCTCCCCCTCTCCGTCTCTCTTCCTTTCCCCTCCTCCCCTCCTCTCTCTCTACTCTCTCTCTCTTTCCCCCCCCCCTCCCTCCTCACATCCCCACCCCCCCGTCGGTTTCTCTCTCCGTTTTCCTCACCCCCCCCCCCTCCTGTCCCCCCCTCTCGCCGTTTTCCCCCTCTCACTCTCCTCTCCCTCTCCGGGGTGTCGGCTCCACACCACCTTCACCTTTCGTCTCGTCTCTTCCTCCCCCTTCCCTCTTTCTTCTCCTCCCGCTCTCCTTCTCTGCCCTCCTTCCCTCCTCTTCTTAATCGCTTCCACCATCTCCTCTTCCTCTCCTCTCCCCTTGTTCTCTTCAATGATTCGACCGTCTACCCATCTCTCTCTCTCGGGTCGCGCTGGGTATCCTTGTGGGGAGGGCTTGGGTGATCTCTCTCTCTCTCTCTCTCTCTCTCTCCACGACCACCACCCCTCCTGCCCGGGGTGGTGTCCTGGGGGTTCCTCCCCCTTCCCTTCGTGCTGTGGGGGGGTTCTCGCCTCCCCGCTCATCTCTCCTCCCCTCCTTTCAATCCTCTCTCTCTCCTCTCCTCTTTCTCAGCCCGGCGCCCTCTGTCCCCCCTCTGCATTCCCAACCAACTCCTCATGTCTCTTTTTGAGCCCGTCCCCCTCTTGAGCGGGGTCTCCCTCCCCCCGGTCCCTCCGGGGGCCGTCCTCCTGTCTCCGCTTTTCACCCCACCGCCGCCCCCTTCTGCTTCCAATTTCTATTTTCTGCTAGACTGGCATCCAAGACAACCATAGCGCGCTGATGGAGTGGGAGTAGGGGAGGCTGTTGCACTTTCTCTGCAAGTCTGCACGTGGACAGAGCCGCGTTGGGTGTCCAGTGTGGTGGCACCACGTGCGATCTGTTGGCAATGCCATTTTCGTCAGGTAACAGTTGGGGGGGGTAAGGGCCTGTGGGGGGGGGAACTTCGGAGTACAGCGAGGGTCCGGGGGGGGGGGTGGTGGAAATGCCTTTTGTCTCTCTCTCTCTCTCCTCTCTCTCTCTTTCCTCTCTCTCTCTCACTCTCTCTGTCTCCTCTCTCTCTTCCCTCCCTCTCGCTCCCCCTCTACTATCTCACTCTCTCTTTTTTATTGTTTTCGTCCGCGGTTCTTCGTTTTCTCTCTCTCTCCTCCTCTCTCTCCTCGTCTCCGTCATCTCGCTCTCTCTTCTCTTTTTGACTCGTTTTTCCCTCTCCATTCGTCCTTTTTTCTCTCTTTGTCTATCTCTCCCTCCGGGGGGGGTCGTTGGTCTCTCCTCTCTTTTCTCTCTCTCCTCTTTTTTGTTCTCTCTCATCGCTCCTCCTCTCTCTCTCTTCTCTTCTCTCTCCTCTCTCTCTCTTCTCATCTCTCATCTCTGCTCTTCTTTACTCTTCCTCTTGACGACTCCTCTTATGATTTGGTCTTGCCCTGATTTGAGCTGAATGGCATTTTTTTTTCACGCGGAAAGAGAGAACGCGAGAGACTCTTAGAGAGAGATAGAGAGAGAGATCTCGAGCAGAGAGAGCGCGATCTAGACATAGGGGAGGAGAGGGAGAGAGAGATAGAGAGAGAGAGAGATAGAGAGAGAGAGGAATACTAACAGAGAGAAGAGGGAGGCAGAGAGTTTATGTATATGCGTGCGTGCATGCTTGACCACACACACACACACACACACACACACACACACACACACACAAGTTTATGCATGTGCGCGCGCGAAAAAGAGAGAGAGAGGAGAGAGGAGAGAGAGAGAGAGAGAGAAGAGAGAGAGAGAGAGAGAGAGAGAGAGAGAGAGGGTTGATTTTATTCGGTTCTGTTATCCTTTCCCCTTTTCTCCATGTTTTTGTGTATTAAATTAAGTGTTTTTCTATTCATTTATTTTTGTTTGTTAGTGTTGTTGTTGTTTTTTTTTTTTCACACCTCACAGCATGTCACCAATTCTTATTTCCCTCAGGAAATCATCCAGACGACGTTTTCTGCACTGAACTGAATTCAGTCTCTTTATAAAATGTCAAAGTGTTGACCAGTTTTTTTTTTTCTTTTTTCTTTTCTTTTTCTTGTTTTTCTTTTATCTGAAGACGGGGAAGGGAGAGGGACAGAGAAAATCATGTTTACTTTTTTTTATTACACATGAACTTATCTAGCAACAAAATCGAAAAAAAAAACTCCAAAAATTTCATTGTTAAGTAGCACTATCAGTCCCCCCTCCCCCCTCTCTCCCCCCATGCAGGGCGTTTCTACGTCCCCAACCCACCTGTCCCCACCTTCCATCTTAACGTTCTTTCTGTCGTCCTTCTTGTCCCTTTCAGGTGGCGGCACGGGCTGTTGGTTGCATGACGTGAAACCTGCCACTCTTGTCCATTGGCTTCCATCGATTGTGTGCCGACTGCAGGCGTTAACTGGCCACAGAGTAGAGTACAGGCCCATTTACAGGAGGGGGGGTCTTGGAGGGTGCTCCGACCGACACCTCCCTTGGACGCTATGTCAATACTGCTCCTTTTCCACGTCACATAGGGTCGGGGCGGGTCGATTCCTGCCTTCTCTGTCTGTCTGTCTGTCTCTGTCTGTCTGTCTGTCTTGTCTGTCTATCTCTCTGTGTCTCTCTCTCTGTCTGTATGAGTGAGTGTGTGTGTGTGTGTGTGTGTGTGTGTGTGTGTGTGTGTGTGTGTGTGTGTGTGTGTGTGTGTGTGCGCGCACATGCAACTGCGTGCGTGTGTGTGTGTGTGTGTGTGTGTATGTGTGTGTGTGACTGCATGCACTTCTATGTGTGTGCGCGCACGCGTGTATGTGTGTGTGTGTGTCTGTGTGTGTGTGTGAGAGAGAGAGAGAGGGAAAGAGAGGAAATAAGTGATAGGCTTGTTCTAGTTAATTACTGATATGTGTATGTGTGTGTGTGTGTGTGTGTGTGTGTGTGTGTGTGTGTGTGTGTGTGTGTGTGTGTGTGCGTGTGTGTGTATGAGTATGTGTGCACACGCGCGCGCGCGCGCGCGTGTGTGTGTGTGACTGCATGTGATTCAGTATGTGTGTGTGTGTGTGTGTGTGTGTGTGTGTGTGTGTGTGTGTGTGTGTGTGTGTGTGCTTTTGTATGTATGTGTGTGGGCGTGTGTGTGTGTGTGTGTGCGCGCACGTGTGTGCGCACGTGTGTGCAAGTCTGTGTGTGTGTGCATGGTCGTGTGCGTGTGTGTGTGTGTGTGTGTGTGTGTGTGTGTGTGTGTGTGTGTGTGCGCGTGTGTGTGTGCGCGTGTGTGTGTGCGTGTGTGCGTGTGTGTGTGTGTGTGTGTGCACCCGCATGTGTCTGTATGTGCACACGTGCGCGTCCTTCACTGCGAAGTGGCTGATCAATGTGGTGAGTGACGAAGACAGACAGACTGAGCCTCAAGAGACAGACAGAGAGCGCCGTGTTCATCGTGAAGGCCGGCACAGCCAATAATCCCTTCCCTCGTGTTTTAATCCCTCCGAGGTGATGATCCCTTTTAGTCTCCCTCGCGGGGTGTCTCCCTCCCCACCGCGCCACAATGTGAAGGACAGCCAACTCTCTATGGCCTTTTCAGACTACTTTCACACACTAACGCCAACGTGCCTCCCGTGTGTGTCCTTACTGTCTGTTGTGTCTGTGTCTTAAGAGTCAAGCCTTGATGCGAGCGAATGGGAGCGGAGAATCTATCCTCCGGGAAAGAAGTAAAAAGAGCAGTATATGTTATTTAGTCTCTTGGGTTTCTGCTTTTGATAATATTTAGATGAAGTCAGAGGATAAATCATGATTCAATGACAGTGGAAGATACCGTAAGATGATCAGGCTGTTTGGATGATACGACTTGGGTGGAGGTGGGCATGGGGTTGGAGATGGGTGAGTGGAGAAGGGATGGGAGGTAGGTGGCTGGGGGTGAGGGGGGGGGGTGAGGGGATGGGAAAACCAAGTGAGGGAGCAGAAGAGAGTAGGAGAGGGAGGTGCCAACCTGCTTGTCTGTCTGTCCGTCTGGCTTTTTCTTTGTATCTGTCCTTCTCCTTCCCTTCTCCCCAGCCCCCAACTCTTTCTCTCTACCACCTTCCATTCCTTCTCTCCCTTCCACACCTCTCTTTCTGTCACCCCCTACATCTCACCTCGCCTCCTTCCCAATCCCCCCCCCCCCCCCTTACCTTACCCCATCTCTCTCTCTTTCTTTATTTCTCCTCCCTCTGTCCCTCCTTCACTCTTTCCTTGTCTCTCTCCCGCATTCCTGCCAACTCCTCATCTCTCTGTTTCTAATTCTCCATCCCCCCCCCCCCTCCCCTCTCTTTTCTCTTCCAATTTCTATTATCTGCTGGCATCAAAGACAACTGCAGCGTGATGCAGGGGAAGGCTGTCGTCTCATCAGGCAGGCTGCATGTGGACAGAGTGCATGGAGTCAGTGGAGGTTCCACGTGTGATCTGTTGGCTTGCCGATCCTCACACGGCTAAGTGTTGAGCTTTGGCAATACAAGTCCCTTTGTCTGCCTTTTGTCTCTCTTTCTTTATTTTGCTTCCTCTTTACAACTCTACGATTGCTCTTGCCGGCAAATTGACCGAATGGTATTTTGTTTCACTCAGAAAGATAACACAGAGAGAGAGAGAGAGAGAGAGGAGAGAGAGAGAGAGAGAGAGGGGAGAGGGAGCGAGAGACAGAGTGAGAGAGAGAAAAGAGAGAGAGAAAATCGATTTTATTTGTTTCTGTTATCCTTTCCCTCTTTCTTCCGTGTTTTTGTTTATCTAATCACGTATTTTTCTTTTCATTCATATTGTTTGTTAGTGTTGTTTGTTTTCAACACCTCACAGCATGTCACCAATTCCCATTTCCCTGAGGAATATATCCAGACAACATTTTCTGCACTGAACTGAATTCCATCTCTATAATACGACAGAACATTCAACCGTTTTTCAATTTTTTTTTTTTTTTGGGGGGGGGGGGGGGGGGGGGGGGGGGAGGCTGCTGAGGGAGAGAAGTTCATGTTTAATTTTATCACATACTGACTTATTCTTAATGAAATTTTCAAAGAAAACTCAAAAATGTTTCACTGTTAAGTAACACTATC
>JADBJO010006214.1:115000-117500 GCA_016801955.1 Conus betulinus
CTTTCTCTTTCCCTCAGTTTGTTTCTAATCAGTCCGTAGCGGTCTGTCTGTCCTCTGTCGCTCCTCTGCCTCTCTCTCTCGCCCCTCTCTCTCTCTCTCTCTCTCGTCCTCTCTCTCTCCTCTCCTGCTCCATCCACTCTCCTCTCTCTCTCTCTGATGGAGATCTCTCTCCCTCGGGTCTCCTCTCTACATCTCCTCTACTCGAGTCCTCCTCTGCCTCTCTGCCTCTCTCCTCTCTCTTTTTTCCTTCCCTCCCTCCCTCACACATCTCACACCACCACACACATACTCACACAACACACTCAAACCCACACACTCCACTCCCTCACCTCCCCACACTTCCACCTCGTCCACACTGACTGAAATATTGTCTCTTGGTTTAATTTCCAATGTTCTCGTATGCACGAGACGGGGGGTCTGGGTACAGATAAACCAGTCAACCTGTTCTCATCATGCCAGAAACAATGAACACCGTCTGTCCCTCTAGCTCTCTCTCTCCCCCTCTCTCGATTCTCTCGATCCGCTCTCTCTCCCTCTCCCTCTTCTCTCTCCTTCTCGTCCCCCTCTCGATCTCCTGTCTGTGGTCTCACTCTGTCCGTCTCCTAAACCTCTGGCTGGGAGCCTGGCCGTGCGAAGGTGGGGTTGAAATCCTTGTTCTGTTCATCCCTCTCCCCCCTCAGCAAACCCACCTTCTAGAAGAAGGACACTCAATGCACACCACACACACCTCACACACACACACACACACACACTGGGACTAGACTTAAGATTGTAATTGGTTTCTTCAAATGTGCCATGCACAAGCCTTGGACAGATCCCCTCTGTCGCGTGCCTCACTGGAACAGAAATCCTCTCTCGTCCTCTCACTCCAATGCTTCCTCCACCTCCCTGCTCGCCTCTCTCTCCAGATCCCCAGCCTGTCATCGTCTCCCCTGTCTCCCGGCTCCATGACAACTCTTCTCTCTCCTCCCTCTCTCCCTCCTCCCTCTCGCTCTCTCTCCTCTCTCGTCTCTCTCTCCACCAGACCCCACCCCCGCGCAAACGAACCTCGCGCACCCAAACCCCACCCCCCCCCCCCCCCCCCACCCACACACACCACACACTCATCATTACAATTTCTAAATAAAACGTTAGACAGGAAATGGCATCATCCCAGCTATAGTCCCCCGGCGAAAGGACAGCACTCTCTCTCATCCGTAGAGGTCCGTCCACAAGGCGAAAAAAAACCGTAATTCGGCCACAATCGCGGGGCCAAATCCACGGGCTAAAAGTGCAGGCCCCCATAGGCCTGATACAATTATGGGATATCGTACGTCCTGTGCATTCATGTTTTATCCTCGTGTGATCGTACACCCACACGCAAACACAGCGTCCGTGTCGATCCTTTTCGATGCCCACGTCTGGAATTTCTTTCTGTGTCCTCCATCTGCCCCCCGCTCGCCCCCTCCCCCCCCCGCCCCCCCCCCCCCCCCCCCCCCCCCCCCCCCCCCCGCCCCCCCCCTCCACCCCCCCCCCCCCCCCTCCTCGCCCTCCTCCCATCAAAACACACACACACACCCCCCACATCCACCCGCACACGCACACACACACACCAACCTCCCCGCACGCTCTCGGTCTCGGTCTTTCCGCTCGTCTCCTCCTCTGTCTGTCTCTCCGTTTTCTCCTCCTCTTCCTCTCTCTTTCCTCCCTTCCTTCTTTCTGTGGCTTCCTCTCTGTCCGTCCTCTGTCTGTCGCTGTGTCTCTCTCTCTCTCCTCACTGCTCTCCGTCTTGTCGCTGTGTCTTCTGTCTGTGCCTCTCTCACACTCTCTCTTCCTCTCTTCTTTGCTCTCTACTTGTCTGTGGCCGTCTCTCTCTCTCTCTGTCCTGTCTCTCTCTCTCTCTTTCTGTCCGTCTCTCTCTCTCTCTCCGTCCTCTCGTCTCGTCTCTCCCCTCTCTCTCTCTCTCTCCTCTCTCTCTCTCTCTCTGTGGTGCATGGTGCACGCATGGGGGGCATCACAAAGAAGAAGAAGAAAAAAACAGAGAAATCAAGAATGTAAGTCTTTTGTTCACCTAAATACGACACACCGCCGTCACAGACAAGCTTGGCACCCAGTGGGAAACCGGGCCAGAAGAAGAAAGGGGAAGTAAGCTGTAGGCACAGCAATCCGCCTGGGGACAGGACAGATTTAAAGGGGTTTCAGGGAGAAAAGAAAAAAGAAAAAAAAAAAAAAAAAAAAAACGATTGCGGCCGACCCAGACATCGGGACTAATTTTCATATGCAGAAGATATGAAACTAATCTTGAGAAACAACAAACAACACAACAAAACACAGCAACCGTTGAAAATGAATCTAGTTGCAAAGTGAACGACTGCAGGCGGAAATCTAGACAAATTTTGAATCATGTTAGCGAACCGCCAAGAGAAACGTGGACAAACGAGTCACAACAAACCACGACGCGCGTTTCGACCTCTTAGGTCTTCTTCAGGCAAGACACAAACAAAAATAATACGACGAAAAT
>JADBJO010006214.1:122500-130000 GCA_016801955.1 Conus betulinus
GTGTGTGTGTGTGTGTGTGTGTGTGTGTGTGTGTGTGTGTGTGTGCGTGCGTGCGCACGCATGTGCGTGCGTGCATGCGTGTGTCTAGGGGGGCGAGGGAGCAGATGAATTGCCTTTCTTTTTTGCTCCATCGAGTTGTCTCCTCCTTTTGCCATAACTCTCTTTATTACCTGATCTCGAATCAATGCACACGTGAACAAAGAAGGGCGTTAGAGAGAGAGAGAGTGACCAGCCCTTCGCTATGGTCCAACCGGATCATGGCCTTATCTCGGATCCCCACAACGGATCGGCACAAACTCTGAACTGGGATTCAGTCTCTACGCCATCTTTCCGTCTGTCCATATAAACGCGTTTTCCCCCCCAGTACGTTTTAGAAGTTGTTCGCGTAGTCGTTGCTAAATCAAGAGGCAAGCCAGCAAGACGTGGGTGAAAAATTATCTCCTTGGCTACGGTAAAGCCTCGAGCCGAGTCGTTGTCAGCTCGTGCGGCGTGCCTGACTTCGCAGTTGCCTGACGTTTTTTTTTTTTTTGTTTGCTTTCCTTTTGATTTTTTATTTTTTTGTTAGCACCATGTTCTTTGTCCGTTTCCTTGGGGCTTATAAACAAACCGGTTGTAAAAAAAACGCACTGAACAAGTAGGCGTAAATGCATTACATTTGGTAAAGATGGAATATAAACGTTGAGTAGGGGGACTATGTGTGGGGGGGGGTTGTTTGGTGGGGGGGGGGGGGGGGGGGGTTGTAGGGGGGGGGTGGTGGTGGTGTGGTGGGTGGGGGTGGGGGGCGTGGTGGGGGGGGGGGTGGTGGGGGAGGGGAGGGGGGGGGGTGGGCGGTGGGGTTGGGGAGGAGGAGAAAAGACGTCAGCACCACCATGATTAATTTTCTGGGATTTTCTTTTTTTTTCTTTTTTTTTTTTTGCGCGTTGTGGACCATAGGTTAGGTTACGGAAGCACTCTCTCTCTTCGTTCTCGCTCCTCTACACTCTCATCCTCGCCTCTCTCTCTCTCTCTCTCGCGCTCTCTCTCTCTCCATCTCTCTCTCTCTCCTCTCCCTCGCGACTTCAACGCGGTGACAGCCCTGATATGGCCCTCTGCAGTCGGGCCGGGCTATAAGCAGCCAAATTACCATCTCTCTCCTCGTCTCTTCTCTCTCTCCTCCTCTCTCTCTCTCTACTCCCTCTCGGCCTCTCTCTCCTCTTCTGTGTGTGTGCATGAAATTGCATGAGTGACAGTGCGCACACTTGCGCGCGCGTGTATGTTGGTGTGTGTTTGTGTGTTGTTGTGTTTTGTGTGTGTGTGTGTTTGTGTTGTGGTGTGTACGCGGCGCACTCCAGAAACTGTAAAGTGCTCCTGTGCTTCGTTGTGTGCAGATTATAAATGTACAACTTCATTGCAACGACTGATTCCTCTATGCAAAAATTCGAGTTGCTCTCCTCTTGATACAACCGATAACGACACATTATTTTCCATTTGCACAAAATGTTCGTAAAGCGCGGGCGGAGAGAAATGAACGAAAACATCCCGATACAAAACTAAACCAACAAGAACAAACAACCACAAAACAGGACACAACCAACCACAGCAAAAAAAAACTCATGAAACGATGAGGGGAAACGATAGAAAAAGGGAAAAAAGAAAAACTATAGGGGGAAAATTTCTGGGGCTGGTGAACAAAAAAAAGGAGAGGCATATTGAAGGCGAGAGGGGTGCGGGGGTGGGGGTAAAGAGATGCGACAGAGAGGTATGTTTGAAGGTGGTGTTTAGTGAGTGGAGGAGTCAAGAGTTGGTGGTGGAGGTGAGTGCAAGCGAAAAGGAGCACATCACCCACACACACACACACACACACACACACAATCTCTTCAATCGCGCCCCCAACCTTTCGCACGCCCGGCCTCTTTCCTATTCTTTTCTTTTTTTTTTCTGTCGCTGATATAAATGTATTTCTCACAGTTTCGGTCCTAGAAACGGTTTCCACATCGAGGTTGGTGTGTCCTCCACTCCCCACACTCGCTCCATGAATCACACCCCATCCCTCCCACTACCAACCCCCCCCACCCCCCCCCCCCCCCACCCAACCACCCCCCCCCCCCCCCCCCCCTCCCCCCCGGTAGTCTACCCCCACCACCACCTCCCGACCTTCGCAGCGAGTCTTTCTCACATCATCATTCGTCTTCTGTTGTGTTTCGAATAGCTGCGGGCACAAGAGAGAAGCGATAGCGTCTGCAATCTTAGATTTCTGGAATGTTTCAACACATCGTCGTTCAGTCTCCTTCATCTTCCCTCTTCATTATCATCCTCATCCTCATTATCTCTCTCTTCTCTCTTTCCCCATCTGTCTGTCTGTCTGATGTCTGTATGTCTCTGTCTCTCTCGGTCTCTCTTTCTCTCGGTCTCTCGGTGGGTGTCTCTCTCAAGTCTCTTTCTTTCCTCTCTCTGTCTGTCTCTCTCAGTCTCTTTCTGTCTTTGTCTGTTGTCTCTGTCTGTCTGTCTGTCTGTCGGGTCTCTCATCTCTCTCTCTCTGTTTTCCGTATGTACAAGGCATTTGCTAGGGATTAGAATTAGATATAATAGCACTGCAGGTTTAAGAATTAACCGTTGGGTTACTGGTTTTATATTTAGTTAGTCGAATTACCTTTGTTTCACTTGATGGATATTTGATTGGTTTGCTCCTGTTGTCTTGTTTCGAAAAAAGATGTTTTTCAGTCAAATTATTCCTTTCATTATAGGCGTAGGGTCTATATGAATTAAACATCTGTATCTGTATCCGTTGGGTCTCTCTGTCTCTGTCTCTTGTCCTCTCTCTCCCCGTCCACTCTCGGTCTCTCTCTACCGCTCTCTATCTCTATCTATCTCTCTTAGCGTACTCTCCTCGTCACTCTGCTATATTTCTGTCTGTCTCTGTCGATGTGTTCTATCTGTCGATGTGTTGTCTGTTCTCTTTCTCTATCTGTCTCTCGCTCCTCCTCTAATCTCTCTCTCTCTCTCTCTCTCTGCTCTTATCTCTGTGTATCTGTCTGTGTATGTCTGTCTGTCCCTGTCTCTATCTCTCTGATCTTCTCTACTCTTCTGCTATCTGACTACTCTCTGTCTCTTCTGTGGTCTGTAGTCTGTCTCTGTCTGGCCCTGTCGGGCATGTCTGTCGTACTCTCTCTCTAGCTCTCTCTCTCTCTCAATCCGCTCTCTCGCTCTCTCCTGAACCTTTCATCTTAATCCTCTCCGCTTTCCGTACCTGTCTCCTGTACCTATTCAGGTTTTTTTAATCCCACCACCCCACCCCCATCCCATCACCCTGCTGCTGCTCATCCCAAGGGTGGGGTCCTCAACACGGAAAAAACAAAAAAATGGCCAATGAATTCTCTCTTTTCAAAGAAAAGGAAAGGGAGGGAATAAAAAGAAAAAGCCCGCAGCAAATTCTCTTGGGGGGAGGACGTAATTAATATTTCAGAATGCCCTTTTGCACATCTTCTCTCCTGCCTGCTCTCTCTCTCACGCTCTCACGCTCTCTCTCTCTCTCTCTCTCGTCTCGCTCATCTCTGACTCCACACACACACCAGCGCCCACACACCAACACAACACACCACACACACACACACACACACACACACACACACACACCCCACACACCATAACACACATGCACACACGCGGCACACACACACACAACACACACCCAACAACACACACACACACACTGGGTTAAGTCTCACTTCCATCGCCTTCTAAGCTTGCTCGTATCGCCCTGTTTCTTAGTGTTCTCTTTATTAGCTCTCTGACTTCCAAAGAATCGACTGCGTAGGTGATATGTTCATGCAGACGGAGTGCGCTCGTGAGCACGCACGCAACACACACACGCACGCACACACACACACGCGCGAGCGCACACACGCACGCACACAAATGCAGTTTAATCACACACCAACACACACACACACACACACACAAAACACACACAACACCCACACGCAACGCACGCACGCACACACAAATGCAGATACAACCCCCCCCCTCTATCGCTCTGTCCACACACACACACACACAACACACACACACACACACACACACACACTCGCACATCCCCCTAGATATATTACTAAAGCTCACAATAATCCCTCTGAACATCCTTTCTAAAACCCCCCCCCCTCCCTACCCCACCCACCCAACCTTCTTCCTCTCCCCACCCTTACAAAGTCCTTCCATTGGTCGCACTCTTTCGCGCAGATACCAGATACTCCATAACGGACAAAGTCAGGGGGGGGAAAATCCTCATGAGATTAGGTTCCCCAGCTTTTTTTGTGCGCGAGTTCCCAGTACCTCGGCCCCCTCAATCAATCTGTCAGTGGATGAATCATAAGAAAAAGACAAAAAAAAAAAAAAAGAGAAGAACACACAGACACACACACCACAAACACACACACACAAAACGAAGAAGAAATGAGTGTGTCCGGGCATAATGAGAACGAGAGAGAGAGAGAGAGAGAGAGAGAGGGGGGGGCGGGGAGGAAGAAGAGGAGAGGGAAAGAGAGAAGAGAGTAGCGTAAGAGAAAGAGTGAGACAGAGTGAAAGAGAAAGACAGGAGAGAGCAGAGAGAGAGAGAGGGGAGGGGGGGGGAAGAGAGAGGGAGAGGGAAAGAGGAGGGAAGAGAAAAGAGGGGGGGTTGAGACAGAGTGAAAGAGAAAGAGAAAAGGCAGAGAGGTGAAAAGAGGGGGGAGAGAGAGAGACCGGGAAGAGGGGGGGGGGGGGGAGAGAGGGGAGGGGAGACAGGGAGGGGAAGAGGGGGGGGAGAGGAGAGTAGAAGAGAGAGGGAGAGGAGAGTAAGAGAAGACAGACAGACGAAAGAGAGAGGAGAGGAGACGGAGGAGAGAGAGATGGAAAGAGAGGGAGAGAGAGAGAGACAGACAGAGAGAGAGACAGAGGAGAGGACAGAGTACAGAAGAAACAGCGAGAGAGAGAGGGAGAGAGATAAGAGAGAGAGGAGAGAGAGGAGACGAGAGAGGAGCGAGAGAGACGAGAGAGAGAGAGAAATGGTTTTCTTCAATAAGGGCCCCCAGCGCCTTTCTCAAGTGCGATCCGTAGAATAAAGCGATTAAGAACGGACATACAGACACGTCAAAGTACATATCACGGACAAACGACATCTTTTTGATATAAACGTACCGTCAGCATGTAAGTCGCCTAGGGGGGGGGGGGGGGGGGGGGGGGGGGAGGGTGGGGGGGGGGGGCGGGGCGGGGAGCGAGGAGAGGAAGGAGGGGGAAGAGGTTGGTGCTCGGACTACTGGCCCATATTACGTTTAACAAAACACTGCCATAAACCTCTCTATACAGTAAGAAAGAAAAGGGAAGAAAGATAGAAAGAAAAGAATGACGCAAACGGCGGATTTTTTCCTTGCCCTCACTCATTCCCTCCCCCCCCCCCCCCCCCCCCCCCCCACTCCCCGTCTTTCATCCCAAAAGGAGGAATAAGTAAATAATAAGTAATGTCTAGAAAAAAGTGAGGAAAGGGAGAAAAAAAAAAAGAAAAGAAAAAGCAACAAAACTCTGTTTCCGATTTCGTCGAACCATGTATGCGTGAGTCTCTCTCTCTCTCTCTCTCTCTCTCTCTCTCTCTCTCTCTCTCTCTCTCTCTCTCTCGGCATGGGCAACATTACCTTATCTTACTTTACCCCCCCCTCTCTCTCTCTCTTTCTCTGACACTCTGCCTGCCTCTCTCTCTCTCTCTCTCTCTCTCTCTCTCTGTGCGCGCGCGCGCGCGCGCGCGCGTGTGTGGTGTGTGTGTGTGTAGTGTGTGTGTTAGAATGTGTTCAATTAAACTTCAACATTGCTGACATTATGTAACACGAAGTTGTCCGTTCCCCTGTCACAAATATTTCCGAACACCATTTTGCATGCTATCTAGACCACTGTCAACACACACACACACACACACACACACACACACACACACACACACACACACACACACACACACAGAGAGAGAGAGACAGACAGACAGACAGACAGACAGAGCCAGAACATATCCACGACACCTGTATTTATATAGCGGGTGGTTTTTTACTTGCGTTTTACTGTATTCTTTGCAAACTTTGCAGGGTTTATAGCAGCAAGTGTGTTTTTATTGAAGCAAAGGATTGAACACATTTATTATTTGTTGTTGTTACCATACGCCATTATCTCGCCGTTGTCGCCATGATCATGGCCATCGTCAGTCACACCAGAAATACATCTCTTTTCTTTACATCTCTTTTTCGTGAGCTTGGTCAGGTGTGTGTGTGTGTGTGTGTGTGTGTGTGTGTGGTGTGTGTGTGTGTGTGTGTGTGTGTGTGCGTGCGCGCGTGCGTTCGCGTGTGCATGTGTGTATGCGTGCGTGCGCACGCGCGTGTGTGCGTGCGTGCTTGTGTAAATGTGTGTCTGCCTGCGTGCGTGCTTGCGTGCGCGCGCGCGTACGCACGAGTGTCACAGATAGGCTAGAAAGGAAGAGAAAAGTGTTTTCATCCTTCCTCGATGATAGGTACAGCTTTGTATTCGAAGTTTAATCAGGGAAGATGAATGACTGGGCCGACAAGGCGTGCAAATATATGCCATTCTGAAGTTGTACACCCACCCCAACCCCTTTCTCACCATCCGCGTCCCCCCTCCCCCTCCCCCTAAAAAGGAAAAAAAAACTAGTGTGCCTTGACCATATTTCTTCCTTCCCTTCGATTTTTACTAAATCCACTTAGAGAAGTGGAAGACAGGAACGGAAGAAGGGATGGCGGAGGGGGTGTGGGTGGTAGGGGGTGGGGGTAGGAGATAGGACAGAGACAGAGAACTGAAAAAGGGTTTCCACCAGCGGGAAAGGGTTTCCACCGGCGGGAAAGAGATAGGAAAGAGATGGGGGTAGGGTGGGGTGGATGGAGATGAGATTGTGGAGGGGAGGCGGGTGGACATGGAGGGAGAGGGAAAGGGGGGGTGAAGAGGGACAACGGAGTTGAGGTAGGGGGGGGGGGGGGGGAGGAGGAGGAGGGAGGAGGGGGGAGGGGTAGAGCAGAAGAGTGAAATGAAAAATGCCCGGCTTAAAACTGCGAGGCTTTAGCGGCAGATAGCTGAGAGCCGCTGGCCGCTTTGACGGCTTGATATTGCATCGCCCGTGTGCGCTTGAAGATAATGGCAAAGCTGGCTCACACAGAGAGAGAAAGAGTGAGTGGGGGGGGGGGGGGGGGGGGGGGGGGGGGGGGGGGGAGACAGAGGAGAGAGAGAGTGGACGGAGAGAGAGAGAGAGACGGAGAGAGAGAGAGAGACAGAGACAGAGAGAGAAACGGCAATGACAAAATGTTTTATAAGGCAGGCCTTCTGTCATGTCAAGGGGAGGGGGGCACAAAGGGAAATCATGTCAGGATGCCACATGATTCGCTTCATTATCAAACTGTAGACGATTTGGCGAGATCACGAATTTGAAAGGCATCAGTCAGATCTGCTGCCAGTCTGCACATACATTTAGTGTCACACATCAGTCACGATGACCTGAAA